>JAVCKZ010091138.1:0-11735 GCA_034780755.1 Lepetodrilus elevatus
AGTAGCGATATAAGGATATATTTTCACTCTAAAATAATAATATTTCTCACTATCCTACTGCTAAGTATATAATAAAAACAGAGAATAATAATAATCAAGAAGATAAACAAAATCAGTAAGGTTTCGGTATTGTACCTTTGTGATAGAGAATGGAAGGAGGTGGACATAGAAAATTCAATGTCTATTTCACAACGGGTTTGTCAAAGTTATCACTTAGCGCTTTGAGTTAATCGTTAATTCGTCGGCACAGCTGTCCAGGGCAAGCCTCGTCTTCGTCAATAAATCTGCCCTCGATGCACTTTGCTGAGGTCCATGTTTGTTGATAAACCACGCTCGTATACATGTATACTTCAGTCAATGAATTATCCATAATGGCGGTACGTGGTAGACGAATAATGTATTGATTTAAATCGAATAAGCCTTAACGTGTTCAAAGCTGTTCAAATGGGGTTAAGTACGCGTGAAATGAAAACCAAATTGCGTAAAAATGAAAGCTAAATTGCGTAAAAGATCATGTTCACTTAAACAGTTGTACGAGGGAGGTGAATGTAAGAGCTACAGTCGATAGTGACGAGTCATGTTAGATCAAATCTTGTACTCTAGAACACTGAAGACGTTATGGTATGATATATTTATTGATTAATTCTGTTATCTATAATTGCAATTCTATGTTGGATGGCGTATTCTATTATTAAGTTAATACTGAAAGTAGTAAGCTCATTACATGATTAGTGTATTATAATAAGCGCTTGCAAGTTCAGAGTGGTAGAAGGGTTATATAGTGATGACGTTGTAGGTATATGTGCGTGCAAACTGGGGGTTTATCATTTTCTATTTATTTTACTGATTTATTTTGTAAACGATATTTCTTTGCATTGCAGAGCCGTGATGAAGCAGTGATGATGTCCGCTATGAATTCCACGCCGTCGTCTGGGAACGAGGTCGCCGTCAACGTCACGGCAGAGGACCTCGAGTCTTTCAAAATTGCCGACGTAGTCAACCTCTACGTTCCTCCTGTGATCCTCGTAGCCGGAAGCGTCTTGAACATCTTGTCCATCGTTGTCATGCGCACGCGGCACTTCCGCAATATCTCCACTTCCATTTACATGATTGCCTGCGCTGCGAACGACGCCACGAGTCTGTATATATCTTTGATGCCACACTGGTTGTACGTGAACTTTCCTAATGCATACACGCGAACCAGTTACTCACATATCATGTGCAAGTTCTTTAACTTCTGGGGTTGGGGGAACTGTGACTACACAATTATCCTGACGGCAGCCATGACAGCGGATCGAGCCTTTGCTATCATGTACCCACTGAAAGCATCCTCCATGGATCTTGTCCGGAAGGCGAAGTTCACCGTCTCATGGCTGGTCCTGGTGGTAGCGGCCAAGGAATTCCACTTCCTGTTGTCGTCGGACATCGTTCCCCCGACTAGACGCGATCGGCTCTGTGACACGCCTCCAATGAACGCGGCCTACACGTACTTCATGAACAAGATCTGGCCGTGGATCCACATCGCCTTCCTCACCATATGCTTCCTCGTCATCCTCATCAGCAACGCCATCATCGTCTGGAACGTCCGACGTTCCGAGGAGATGGACTTCCAGCACTCCGGAGGAGACCGGGAACGCGTAAACTCGGAGGTCTCCGCCAACAACTCGGCGTCGAGGGGACGACTCAGACAAATCACCACCATGTTGCTAGCGCAGTCCTCGGCGCTCATCATTCTCACGTACCCGTTCTCCATGAATCTCGCCATCTCCGCCCCAGTGGACGACCTTTACACGGACCCAGTCAAGAAGGCCGTCAACCAACTAGTGTTCTCCATCGTCTTCTACCTCCTCTACTCCAACAAGTGCGTCAACTTCACCATCTACTGCATCAGCGGCGTCAGGTTCAGATACGCACTGAGGGAGGTGGTTACTTGCACCAAACCGTCCCGGAACCATTCGGTCACGCGCATGATCAAACCCATCATTGGGGCCAGCCAATCCACTATCAGCAGCATCAGTAACATTCCTGGAATTCGGAACAAGGAGGTTAGACCTCTGCCCAATGGATGAACGTTTCACGTGGATGAATTCCAAACAGTGAACAATGATGTGGCATGTGTCAATATCTACTACGTACTGTACCATAATTAAATCTGATGATTTGAAGGTATTCATGGAAGATGGGACACTTTAAGGAGGTTCAACTTCTGTCCAATGGTTGAACGTGTAACGTTTACATTGGTTGAATTTCTAACATTGATGCGTGGGTATCTACTAAAAGAATTCATGCTAATAATGTTATAGCATTCCTTGAACACGGGACAATTTAAGGAGGTTCATCATATTCATTTCTTGAATTTCTAACAATGATGCGTCTGTTTCGATGAAATCTGATGAAATATATTATTTGTTGGATTGTAACATGAATGTATCGGTGTTTACCAAGTGAATGGCATGGTCTGTTGACGCTGACCATATCAACGTATGTTATGCCCAAAACTGCCACTTTTGCATTATATGAAGCTAACAGGTGTACAAAGAATGAGTGCGCAAACTACGTCTTCTAGAAGATTGTGCAACAAACTCGCCAAGTTTTATTACGCATTCAATGCTACGACAGATTGTTCTGGATTGACGTAATTATGTTGTCGTATTTGAAGAAAAAAAAGAATTCACTAATAACAAACGACTGAATGAGAAGAGATCAGAAAGTGCTAACATTTTCCAGGCTGTGACGCGTATTATGCTATCGACCATTTCACAAGCATACCGATATAAAGTGAGCAATCATGAACACTAAACGTGCTGTATACAATCGCATTTTTGTTTAATCATCACCAAAAGCACTTTCTACCTAACCTTAAGATTAGACTTCACCCACGGTTTTTCAAATCAGAGGTGTCTATTATAAATAGAGACAGAAAGTCACGTCGTAGCATAAATACGACGAGAAACCGATATGACCGCGTTTGAATGGAACATGCACGCAAGCAGCTTCCTCAAATAACAACAGCAAATTATGTCTTTATATGATACGTGTACGTGCACTATTGTGTGTCAGTCGGACGAAATAAAAATATCTACTATTATTAGATCATTCCTATGTACGCATTTTTTTCAGAACTGAGTATTGTGAATGTCTGGTAAAATCTGTTCGTGAACTGAAATTCCTGTAAACCATTCCTGTTGTAGATGGTAAAAAATTGTAACAAAGATTTCCGTTTGTTTGGTGGCATATCCGATACTACATGGCTGAAACATAGCAGATGTTTGGTATATTGTCAATAATCTAAATGCAGTCTGTTACTGCATGAGTAGTTCTGCATGTAGTTGCTATTGTAGTGCGTCAGGAGATTTGACATTGCTGGATAATCAACATCAAGTTACCACCGGAAGTGGTACATATGCGCGTTAGGATCCGTCTTCTGTGTCTAATGTCTAAAGAACCCGTCCTCGCAAAGCTCAAGACTAAGATCATTCTATTCCATCCTCGAAACGAAGGCAGTTATTACCACACATAACCTTTGACGAAAGTTATGTGTAGTCATAGTTAGTGTGGGCGGGTTTAAAGGGGCTTAAAGTCTTGTAGTATTTGGACTTTTTGTTTAATTTTGGCTTAAGTCATAGTCATAGAAAAGGCTTAAGTCTACATTCTGACTTATCACAATGACTGCCGCAAATCCTAGACGACATTTTCGCCTCAGACGTTCGCTAGACAACTACACCTTGTTAAAGATCGCGAATATTGCCGGAAATTACAGGGGATTCCCCTGGCAACCACAGACTTGACTTTTTTAGTTGAGCCTTTTTATGATTGAAGACTTAAGTCTGTGGCTCAGCAAAGTCTAGATTTCCAGACTTTAGCCCAAATCTTAAGCCCTGTCATGAATACCGGCCCTGGGGTTCTAAGATGATTCTATCCAAGGTATCTACTACAATACCACGAGAATTATCGCAGTGATCTTTTCGGGCGCATTACAAGAGCGCTACGGTCTCTCTATGGTGGGTAATAGACCTTCGATAAACGATACCCAGAATCTTATAACAGAAATGGCTTAATTAACTGCCTCTTTTCCATCCTCGAACCACAGGCCATTATAACTAGGGCCTACACATAACCTCCGTCAAAGGCGAAGTTGAGGTTAGTGTTCTACATGAATTATGTTAATTTGTCGAAAACAGATAGCAACACAACTGAAAAATGTTCATCGTGTTACCATCGCTAATCCTTGAATTACGTGCGCGAAACCATTTCGAAGCATTTCAGATCCACTACTGTATGAAATAGCTAGCAGTGTAGTGTATTGTAACCCTGTCTGTACCCCTTTACATAACCGTGAGCGGATAGACCTAAATCATTATGGTCTTGCCCTTTAACACTGTTGGCATCCATATTGCCGGGATTTACTAGGAAACGGCAATGGATATACTATCAAGTATTTGAGTGCCTTGCGCTAGAGGAGAATACAGAGATTTATTAGCCAGCTCTGATACGCACATTTTCTTAAAATCATGTTTAAATTTCGTGGATTTAATACTGGTTTTACTAGGAAACGGCAAGGGAGATAATTGAATTGAAATTTTTCAGGGAGGTAGCCTAACAACACTTTTTGGAAAGTCCGGTACTTGACTCATAGTACATGGTAATCCCACAGAAAATCCTGAAAGTCCGCACTTCGCCTTATTACTCACGTGCGCCTACACTACAAAACACCTAGCAATGAGATGGTACATGTACACGTTCATCTAGAAACCTTTGACGTGGAGGATGCGATTATTCCTATCCTAAATTCACTCACTTCCTTACATAGTTAATCGCACAGGAAATTTTGAAATTCCGGCCTTCGCTTTATACTCAGGTGCGCATGGACTAGCTAGCAATGGGACATGTGGGGGTGTCACATGGATATAGGTTTTGTTATGTATGTTCCTTAGAAAGTTAATCTCACAGGAAATTCTGAAATTCCGCCCTTCGCTTAATTACTCAGGTGTGCCTACATTAGCTAGAAATGGGATGGTACACGTTGATCTCGAAACCTTTGACATTTGGGGGATGCGATTATTCCTGTCCTAAATGCACTCACTTCGTAGTCTGTCACATGGATATAGGTTTTGTTATGTATGTCACTTGTCTGACATAGTCATTCCCTAAAGGCTGTGACGTGTGCATGCTATATATGTTACATAACATGTGTCTGCGTAGTTGTATGATTAGAAATGGAAATATAGCCCTCCACTGTGATGGTCTGTCTATAGCACATTATAGACAAACTGTAGAAACACCATCAGAGTGTTAGTTGTCACAGGCAGCAGTGTCCTCGGTCCAATCATAATCTTCTAACTCTCAGGGATTTACACTATTTCATACGCTACGATATCTCGTCTGTAATACTGAGACTTCCGTTATTGTTCCTATGTCCAGAATATTTGGTCCCTTTAATAAATATCTAGTTTAAGTGAAGGTCATCATCAACATATCCTGGGTCAATTTTCTGTCAATGAACATTCATGAAAATACCTATATTATACAGTATGACCGTATTTTACTCGGATTTCAGATTAAAGGCATAATATCACAGATATTTATGGTTGATTTGGACTAGTTCTTAGCTATAACTGCAAAGTGCATTCACTTGGCGGCATACATAAAATCATGTTTGTACTTCCAAAAAGCATTCCACCGCTGTGTCGTTGACAAATCTCCAATGCAACCCCCTCCCCTATAGACTGCTTATAAATACATCATTCAAAGGGGACGTAATTCTAATGTTTGCTCGAATTCTTTTTTAGAATAGTAATACATCGATGACAAGATAAATAGCGAAACCTTCCCTTATTTAACATAAAATATCATTTGTTTTATAACTATTGAGTGCTGGGGGATAAGTACATCAGTAAAGAAATACTTTTGGGTGAACAAATCATGCGTAATTAATCTCAGATCGAAATTCGTGTGTGCATATATAGGTCAATTAACAGTGATATTATGCCTTTAAAGAAAGAAAAAATAAAACATGCATGTACAAAGAAATAATGTATAAATGTGGGTACAAAGTCCAAGTCAGACACCATGATATGCTGATCATGATCATCAAGCGAATCTAATCTTAACGCTATTATATTTCATAATACAAATAGACACTATTCCTAGTTTTATTTACAAATACACATCTCTGTGTTTTTAATCTAAGATAGCTATTATCTCCTAAGTGCAACAAATAGCTTGACCTCTGACATTGGTTAATCAATAGACATCAATTACCTGTCAAGGTCATAGCCTTTTAAACACTTGTGGTTAGCAAACACGTCGAAGGATTAGAAAGCCGATACCAAGTGCCTAAAGTGCATGACAATATAGCTGGTGTCTCTAAATACCCGACACTATAAGCTGGTGTGTTTATGGATAGTATGGACAGGTGCGTAACATATACTCAATAGAAATATGTTTTAAATGTTGATCGAATTAAAGGAATAACATCACAGATATTTATGGTTGTTTTTTACTAGTTCTTAGCTGCAACTGCAATAAAAATTGACTTGACATACATAAAATCATGTTTGTACTTCCAAAAACCTAGTAGCGTGATAGTGGAGACGAAGCAACTTTGTCTACCGTTGCGTATTATATTTTTAAGTTGTACCACTGAGTTATGTCCCCTTGCATTGATATAATGAAGCACATAACAATACGACTATTTTCAGGTTGTCTATCGGAAGATGATGGGGGGTTACAGTTGATATTTGTCTACCATACAGCGGTGAAAAGGTTTTTGAATTTCCTTTACAAATGATAAAATAAGGTGCCCACCCGGGTGAATAAATGTTTGAGATTAGGAGAATAAATTAATAGAATAACTTAAAGACCAGCAGATATTTTGTGGAGAAATATTCTACCATATTTCGGAACAGCTCAAGGAATCTGGTGCCATTCTTCTTCCAATGCGTCTGCGAGTTCTTGAGGAGCATCTGCACCATGCAGGTCTGGACATTCTTCCTTGTTAAAATAATATAAAGCGAAATGTATTTGGCCAAAGTCACCACTGACTGACCCTTTATTAATGTTGTTGAGTATATTATGCTGAAGCGTCTACTATGAACAGTATTGATTGAAACATCCTAAGTTACGATCACATTTCATCTAGACAACTTAATATATAGATTACATGCATACGTTATTACGCATACATTAATAGATTTTCCTAAATCCAATGGTAGGCAACCGTACACTAGTATTAATAATCCACCGATTTTATTGATTTTATTTTATTCCAAAGATAATAAATGTATGAAAGGTTACGGTTATTTTTTAAATGAAATAGTAATAAGGATGTACATGCATAGCTATTTAATCTAATTGCAAATACAATGAGATTACTGTATTATACATTTTCAAATATTAAAGTGATATTAAATTAATATGGATTTAGTTTATGACATACATAGTTTGAACCTTCTATAAATCCGTTTCAAACTTATCTCTAAATATGATTCGCTTTAAAAATTAATTCGTTCTCAGCTTGTAAATGTATGGCAAGACAAACCTTGTAACATCTGTAACACCTGGAGTGCTGAATGTTGCAGTAAACCTGCGAGCACCTGCTGGTACTGACAGACCAAGGATGGTACAGCGTGACCGTACAAACAACGATGGTGGCGCGCTATAGTTTGGCACGAAATGCATTGACCCCCTATTTCGTAGATTATCTCGGTAAATACTTCGTGGAATGAAAAACAATTTTCTAATTTCATTCTACCTAACCAAAATTTAAAAAATTTAAATATTGCACAAGTAATAAAAAATCTGTTTATATAACGATCACCAAATATTTTGACTAAGTACTATTTTATGCAGAGGGGCGACCTTCGAAAGAAGAAACAATCGCAGGGGTCCTGCGAATTTAAAGCTATTCCTGTCAATTATTGTTGGTTCGTATCTGATATTTTTTTATTCCTATCAGTTCGTATTGATTCGCACATATCATCGTACCGCATCGTATTAATTCTGTCTTGAGGTAGAACCAATGCGGACCCCGATTTTCTTTTAACAAAATATCAAATAGAAATAGAAATAAATATAAATATTGAAATTACAAAAGATCGCCACTATTCGCATGCGAATCCATTCATCCTTATTCATATTGATTCCCAAACTCACACAGATTATACATGAACCATTATTACAAACAAAAGATCAAGATGGATTAATGGTATTATTATATAGGTTCGTGTTACGGTTCTAAACAATAGATGAACGATAACGTATCATTGTAGGATGCGGTACGATGATAAGTGCGAATCAATCAGAATGCACCAGGAAAGCAATACGGACCGGTGCGAATCCGCAACGAACTGGTAGGAATGCACAACGATCAGATACGAACCAACAATAATTGACACGCATTAACACGATGCAGGTACGATGATATGTGCGAATCAATACGAACTGATAGGAATACAAAACTATCGGATACGAACCAACAATAATTGACACGAATTAACACGATGCAGTACGAATAGCCTTCAATTCGCAGAACTCCTGCGATTGTTTTGAACTTTTCAAAACATTGTTATTCGCCTGCGGTTGTGGCCGATTCAATACGAACTTTGCAGCCAACTAATAAGAAGTAATTCGAATCAATACGATCATGCACGTTGCGCAACAAATGCCTGTTCGTATTAGTTCGCAGCCAAAAATCGCCACAGTGGGACCTAAGCATAACATGAGTGGTCATTTAATACTGAATTTGTTAAACGAGTTGGTAACAATGCCGAGCACAATATCAGTTTTACTAACGAGTTTAATATATTCAGTATTAAAGGAATGTTAGATTATATTCCAGCCAATTATAGTAGTATATAGAGCCCCTGGGTTTTTTCAATTTATAAATTATATAGGAGTTTGAGCCTAGTTTGCTTTAGGGTTTCGTGAAAACGGACCCAAACCCCAGTAGATTCTGGTTATGTACATCTCCTGCATGGGAAATGGCTCAGCAGTGTTTTTAACATTTGCACTATATAATTTTCAGTGTTGGTGTTTTGGTTTCTACGTCACAGATCTAATTAGCATACCCACATGCCTCTGTGAACTTAATCCTTCGTTTCTTTTTTTAAAATGAAACCCTTCGTTTCTTTTTTTAAATGAAACCCTTCGTTTCTTTTTTTAAAATGAAACGTCCACATTTATATAGCAATGGAATGAATATTCTAGACACTCCCGACCAATAGTTACTTCTCCAATTTCAAGTTCAATTCAATTTCAATTTCAATTTCATTTATTCACTCAAACCAACCACAGTGCATGGTACAAGAGCATGTTATTATACATGAATCATTATTACAAACAAAATATCAAGATGGATTAATGGTATTATTATATAGGTTCGTGTTACGGTTCTAAACAATAGATGAACGATAATGTATCATTGTATATGTCAATGGAATACAAAGTCAGGAAATACTACATGAATTTACATACTAGCGCTGATATTGCGTTGGTCGCCGGCGCTCATTTTACTCCACTTAGATAGGACTTGGAATGTAATGCACGGTTATGTAACCTGCGACATGCTATAGGTAATACTGTACCAATGCACTGGAACTAGTCGTCACACCAGTCGAACGTGTGAGCCATGGATATGTAAATTTGCAAGCGAGTTATTGGTTGAAATGTTGGAAACACATAATTTGTCTGGTTTTCTAAAATCATTCCAGGTTTATAATTGGCATAAGAAATAATTACAACTTGATCCATTGATCTGAGCCATCTATCTGTGAAATTCAGAGTTGGCCAATATCTGCGAGACCAGGGTGACCCACTTCCTGTGAGTGTTTAGAAAATACACGCCGGTAGAATTGTTTTTATTTGTGGGTTTCCACACTTTGCAGATGATGAACTGTTACTTCATATGTGGTCAGGTATTGTGCGTTTCTTCCTAACGATTACATCAATCCAAACTCTACCATTGTGGCCTATGGAAAAGTATTTGGTTGTGTAATACCTAAACTAAAATAAATAATGTATCTATTTTAGTAATCCACAACGCGTGCATCCTTACTCTACATGTACACTCATATAGTATTTAGACAGCTTTAAAAATAATGTATGGGCAAAAGTGTATATTAGTAGATAAGCAGGTATGTGTTGTCAGAACACGTAATCAGAGTTATCTACCTTTGACAACGACCTTGAACTTGCAGTCTCTGGCTTTGTTTCCCGCGGCGTCCACCGCCTCGTACACGATGTCGTACACGCCAGCAGTGTGGTATTTTATGTTGGTGATGCCGGACGTCTGTTTGAGAGTCACGCTGAGCTTACTGTTATCCGTGGCCTTTGGTGGGATCCAGTTAACATGAGCTAGCGTAGACCCACGAGCAGTATTGAAAGACACGGCCCAAGGACAGTTGATGAACTTTGGTGGCTCCGAATCTGATCGGAAATATAATACATTACTGAAATAATTATAATCTACGATGCGTGCTAGGTGTATGCACGATATCATATTCGTAACAGATGAATACCTAAGTATTAATTCAGTTATTGTATTATTTTCGTATTACTGAATATATGTGATTGATTGATATAACTTTGTGACAACTAAACATTGCATACCAAAGTATGACGTTGGTAGTATTATTTTGAGTGGAACTATGTATACCGTCTATGTGGGTACATCCTTGGTAAACTCACCAATACATTGAGGTATTGGTCCTCGCCAGTAGCCGTCATAGGCACAGACACGAACACGTGACTTGCCAGGTTTTACGTCATATCCGGCCTTGCAAGTGTACGTGCAGGCACTCTTGAACTTATTTTCATTAGTACAGGAGAATGTGACGTCAGCCACAGGCATCAAGGGTGGACACGTGACCGCTATGTGTAATGTACAATCAAGACTTTAGTATCAACCGATGTGTATACACAAACTGAAAGACGGCAATGTAAATTAACTACTTGTATTGCAAGATATTCATGAATTATCTCATGCTGAAGGCTATGTAAACACGTACGTATGTTGGGTATCGTTTCTAGAAGCTCGTATATCGACTACGAGACCATAAGGACTCTCGTAGCGAGCTATAATACATGGAGATCGTGCACTTGTGAGAGCGCTACGGTATCATAGTGGATATGAGCGCTTCGAGAAACGATACGCAGGTTGGCTGGCACCATACCTAGGCCCATTGACTTCCTGTATAGTGGACATCGTAACGTGTAGCTACTCACTTTCACAGGAGGGTTCCTGCATGGTTGACCATCTTCCTACTTGACCATTCTTCTCACATCTCCTGTACCTTGACCCTCTGAGCTTGTAACCATAGTAACAGCCATAGTTACACCTGGTTCCGTACACGAAGTCGGCGCTAGGATGGCAGACGTAGTATCCGTTCCGGAAGTAACGGCTCGGTCCAGGGGAACATCGAACAGCTGTAAAATTGTTAAAATCAGATTTTAATTAACACTGCCCTTCCATTATAAAGTGTTCGAGTTTTAGTTTGAATTGATAAGATGCGAGAAGAATTCCCTGATGGGTAATAAAGCATTATCTTATCTTATCAATTCAAACAGAGGAAGTAGTCTAAAGCACTCTCATATAAAAACAACATTTGACAAAACAACAACGGGAGGCAGAACGTTACATAGGAGACACTAAAATATATATACATACAAGAGAAGAACAACTGTACAGGGAAGAAAACATGAGGGAATAAAAATGTACACTGTAGAGAGGCGTTAAG
>JAVCKZ010091149.1:0-17500 GCA_034780755.1 Lepetodrilus elevatus
CCTATAGTACAAAACGAGGCCCCAATATTACGGAACTTTTCTGAATACGTTTTTGTGCTCAACTCACGTTCTGTGCTAAAAAACAAGACGTTTTATGAAGAACATTCTGAGTTGAGTATGAAATTGTACTCAGAAAAGTTTCGTAATCTCGGGGCCTGTACGTTAGCATGGAGTTGCTAAGGTGTTACGACTCGTAGTGCTATAATTGTTCTGTGGAATAGGGGGACATGCTTGATATATTTGCCCTGAACATTGCCTGCAGCCCTCAGACTGGTTTTATGCAGAAATCACACGCATTGTCTGTTGTCATGCCCGTTTATTTATATCGGTTCTCTTTCAGGTTTTACCAAAAAGACCGACTCCCTGACAACGTGAAGTCGAAGCTGGAGAAAGTTCCCCTGGTCTTGGAGCATCTGAGGAAGGCAGCCCAGCTGTCTGTAATATCGGCTCAGTCGCGGAGATAGGACAGACCCCCCCCGACGTTAACCCTATCTCTGCTGGGCTAGCCGTAAGCACTGCCAGGTCAATTAACCCATCTCGAGCTGTCAATCTCCCAGTGAGTGACAGTAGCCGCCAGCCAATCAATCAATCAGAATACAGACATGCTTATTTGGGAGAGATTTGATTTCCCATGCTATCAATCTCTGACGAATGCAACTCTTAATTCACGTAACAACTTTGTATTCTGATGTAAATATTGTGGTGGAACTATGCATGGCAGAAGTGTCATCGTGAATGTGTCTTGGTTCGACACGATCATCAGATATGTTTGACATATTGCAAATCTTGACTAACATTTCAAGGTAGCTTGGCTTTATAATGGGTTAATTGACATTGCCACCAGCAGTGAAAGGGTTAAGAGAGACACTGAACTCGAGCTACACACACACACACCACTGTTAGTATTTATTATAACCATTGATTCGTTCTGGTTAATCCTGTCATTGTTAAAGTGCTACATCATCATACGTTTTATTTTTACGTTTCCAGTATAAACAAAATTGAAATGATCTCACGCGATTCGTTCATCTCAGATTCATGGTCTTCAATATAGTTGTCCCAAAACAGGTGCTCAATTACTGTTAAAGAATATGATGTATATTTGTAAATATCTGGGCCACGAGATTACGAAACGTTTCTGAGTACGTTTTTGTGATTAACGCATGTGCTATGCTAAAAAACATGACATTTTATGAACAGAATTCTGAGTTGAGTATGGAATCGTACTCAGAAAGGTTTCGTAATCTCTGGGCCTGAGCCATGATATTACGAAGTTTTTTTTGAGTACCAATTCACACAGAAACTCAAATGTTATATGAGGATTTGTGAACACATTTTTGAGTTGAGCATGAAATCGTACTCAGAAAATGGTCTTAATCTGAGGACCTGGGGCCCTATTCTCAAAACTTCTTAGCCTAAGAACAGTTCTTAAAGATTCTTATAGTATCTTATATGTCTACAAACTGTTCTTAGGCCAAGAAGTTTGTAAGGTTTCGAGAATAGGCCCCTTGAAACCTGTGTTTACTGTGTTCACTGTGTTGTGTCACAGTTGTACCGTAGTTGTGCCTTCCTGGACTGTGTTTAGATTGCCCTGAGGTTGTGTTAAGGTTGCCTCGGGCTTATGTTCATGTTGCCTCGGGATTGTGTTCAGATTGCCTCGGGATTGTGTTTAAATTGCTGCGCTTCCGACTGCCATAAGACTTTGCTGCGTGTCTGTACATAAATACATGTATATGTCCACATGCTTGATAAATAGAAAAGTTGTTTTTGTATATAAAATAACGGTATCGTGTTATATGTAAATATGTACATAAGTCACACAAACCTGAGCTTCCATTTTTCCCCTTTGAAATGACCACAAAATGAATCAAATATTCATTTGAATTATATTCTTTAGAAATCATTTAATGATTTCTTTTCTTTTAGAAAAAAAATACCAACTTGCTATCTTTGTGATAGTTTTGTAAAGATTTTTAAATGGATGGAACAAAATTGAATTCTTATTTATTTTGCTATATTGTTTTTAATTCCCATGTTTTTAATTATTTTGTTGAAACATATTTATGAATGTTTTACGAGTCACATTTTGAATGAATTCATCCATCAACATTTCACATATTTATTTTACCATGTAAATTACAATATCTAACAAATTATTAAAATATGTAAACTAGTTTTAAAGTATGAAATCATTATTATTATTTTTTTTCCAACCGTAAACATGAACAAACTTTATAGCCAAGGATCACCAATTTACTAGAATACTTTTAGATTTTTTTTATTTGGTCATTTTAAATATATTACAAATACTATGGAATATAAAGTTCTTGAACATTGGGTCATTGAAAATGGAGGTGTACATGTGAGTATGCCTTGAACCAGTGCCTTGTAGGATTAGGATTATCTGGAATCTCACCTGTCTTCACTCAGCCATATGTTCACTGTTACTGTCTTGTTATAGATACATGTGTCATGCAATAAACATATTACAAAGGATGTCCAGTTACTGTTTTTTATATGTAGTGTTTGTACTGAACATATGGTGTTGTGATACGAACATAAAATGTGGTAAATTTTACTTATAACTTCCCCCTATGTGACTATGGGAGCAGGTGGTAAAACATTCAGACTCGAACCAAAATGTCCCCGGTTGTAATTCCGAGAGCTGGTGTCAATGTTCATGGAAGTTATCTTTCTGGCTCAATTATGCTGCTGCGCAGTCTGTACCATCGTAATCAGCTGGTAATGCAGCTATCCTTGGTTTGTCAGTACCAGCCAGTGCTCGCAGGTTTACTGCAACATTCAGTGATATGGATTTTGCGAGTTTCCACCTAAACAGTCTATGCGTTATTAACATTGACCATGCGTTATTAACATTGATCGTGTGTTATTAACGGGGGCAAATGTAACGTATGTTTGCTTTTTGTTTCAAATTCGATTGCGCCGGGATTCGAACTCTGGATCTCTCGCATTTCTAGCGCTCTAGTCCATTAGGACACCTAGCTGACGAAAGTTCAACCTAAAGTTGTATAAATGTTAAATACGGTAGGCATTGGAATGAATCACTGGTAAAATCCCTTACAGATTTAAGTATATTCATATAATAACGTTTATTTGTATATTTTTGTCGTGATATATGACAGTTAACACACGGCCCTCGGTCGTTACAATACAGGCATGTAATGCACTCCGTTTCGGGCTAATTCCTTCAACGTCGTGCATTACACGCCTGTAACGCCCTCGGGCCATGTGTTAACCATCACTTAAAGCACACTTGTTTCCCATTGTTCAAACAGAACTGTGTTAGAATATGGAATACAAATCTCAAGAACAATACGACATCCTCATAACAAGCTGCTCATCTCTAATACATGACGTAACATGTATTTCCTATGAAAGTATATATTCGTTTGAAATAAGGAATAGCTTTTAGCATAATAAACCCATAACACGCCGACATACTGTTATAGGATAGCATGTATCTACTGATCTATGATGCGCAAGGATAGTCAATGGTGTATGAATTGTGTAGAAGAAGTCTTTCTCTATCTATCGTAATTGTCATTTTGTATTTCTTTTCTGACATTTAAAAAACACAGACAACGTACGCCAACGATACAAACACATACATGTTTTATTTCTGAAAGACTATTTCCTATAAATATAAACTAAGAAACAAAGATGAAAAATATTTGTATGGAAAAAGGTTTTAAATCGTCACCTCATAGCACCACAAATAAAAGAAACATGTCCATGTAGATATAAATGATAAGTTTGTAGTCTACATAACTAACAGTATAAAGTAGAAGAATAGAAAGCAACTAATTCATCGTCATCAACTATCCATGCATCTTCTCTAACATTTTCATAACATGTATAATTATATATAACTTGAAAGCGATGTACAGTAGATGTATTTGTTTTCTCACTGATGACTACAACAGCTGTAGAAAAACATACGGTAAAAGGACTAGAATCTATATCATTGAAAATATAGCAGACGAACTGTAATGAATGCCATGTCTATCACAACTTACACAATATTACAGGCGGGCCATTTGTTTAAGTACACTACTGAATTCAGCTACCTATACACGCATGTGCTTAGCTCTAGTTGCTTAACTCTTCATGCTGAAGGTAACCGGAGATGCCTAATGAACAGTGCATGTGCCTAATCCAGCAGGGAGAGGGTTAACGTGTCTTGGAACAACAGCAATAATATATATCTAGCTGCAGTTCCGTATCTCTTATTTGTGTCCTATTACATGGTTTACGTTTTTAATTGGTACCACAAAGCTACGGTTGGAGTGTTGGAGTATGCGCCTAGGATCATTGACGCACTTTCAAAGGCTTGGGATTCATAAATTAACGAGGGCCAAGAAATTATAACACCACCTATTGATTCACTAACCATTTAGCTTCAACTCTTCATACGTATTATTCCAAATGACCTACTATTTCATAAACATCCAGAGGCTTTCTTGTTGAACGTCCCAATTTTCCAAACGCCATCTTGTCTGAATATTCGAAAACAAATTTACTAGACAATACTTAAAACGTATTTGGTGAATTTATTATTATAAACAAGTGTAATTTTGGGGCACCATACATGCACATTTGTAGTCGAAAATCACGTGATCGAATATCGCGTGAGACTCCGGTTAAAAAATATGTATCCGATCACGTGATCGGAGACGCATTTGCAAACGAACGAAAATGTGTTGGCCAGTTTGAAAAATACGTAGGCTATGCCCTTCGTTTATTCACGAATTCCAAGTGTTTTAAAGTGCGACTATGATCCCAGGCCTATCCTCTTCCTGTTCGGTTAGGTACAGCCACTGGCGCTGCTCTTCTAGTCAGGCAGATAGGTATTTCCGGTTATCTTCAACATGGCGAGAGAGATAGAGAGAGAGAGAGAGAAAGAGAAAGAGAGAGAGAGATTGCTAAACATTCAAATAATCAAAGTAAACAAAGTAATAGGACACAAATAGAGATACGGAACCGGAAGCTACTACTTTCGATAAAGACGATGTTCAGATAAAATTGGTTCTTGAAGGATGTAGCTACCACACACATTTCTCATCATATCTGAGTACCACGTCGCCACATCAAGTTCCCGGATGATCAAACCGTTATCAAATAACTAAATCTATCAGCATGCAGATTTCGGATCGTTGTTGTCTTCCGTGGAAAAACTTGAAAGCCGCGGATGGAAAGACGTAATGGCGGGAGCCCGGAAGTTACTGGCAAATGTGCTTGTGCGCATGTCGTCTCCGAGAGAGTAGCGCCGCCAGAATCTGTCGGAGTCCGCGGGGCCGTGGTACGGTTGTTTGTCGATTCGCAATGGGTCCACAGGGAAGAGTTTGTCAGGATTCTTGTCGATGTAGGTGATGTCTGAAAACTTCTTCACGACCTGAAAAGGCAACACCTCACAGCAATGAGGACGTTTTATGAAGGAGAGGGTATATAGACTAAACATACGCATGCCTACGTTTACCCTATAGTACAAAACCAGGCCCCAATATTACGAAACTTTTCTGAATACGTTTTTGTGCTCAACTCACGTTCTGTGCTAAAAAACAAGACGTTTTATGAAGAAAATTCTGAGTTGAGTATGAAATTGTACTTAGAAAAGTTTCGTAATCTCGACCCAGGACCTCGAGATTACGAAACCTTCTGAGTACGATTTCATGCTCAGCTTAAATTTGATATGAAGATTTGTGAACAAAACCTTGTTGAGCATTTCATACTCAAAAACATAATTCGTAAACTCAAGACGATACCCATGTCCCTAGTTGTATCGCAGAACTGTCGTAATGCTACGAGAGATGTAACTCCATTGGTTCCGATTCTCGTAGAACCTTGACCCAGGTCATGCTCTGTACAGTAACTCGTAGTAGAACTTGTGTGTGTATGTGTGTGAGTATAGTATGTGTGTGTTTTGTGGGCGCATGTGTGTATCATGTATGCACCTACCGATGGTTCAGCTACATAGCTGCTGTTGTCAAAGGAGCTCTTCTTGGGCCTCAAGGTCGTGATGTCGTTTGACGTCATTGTGGACAGACGCTTCTTCCTCTTGTATCGTCGTTCATAGGCCGCGTGCACCTGTCGGATAAACCAACACGCTGGTTTTAACCTTCTTCATTCTTAGTGCAATCACATATGCCCAATTGAGCATTCATGGTGGTTAATCCAGCATGGTATAAACGTATTCTTCGGATAGCGCTATCTTTATACACTTTACATTTCTATACCAGCAGGGATTTTTAGATAAACATTTATTTACTTTACTGAAGATGGTAGCCTATGTCATACTCTAAGGGAATGGGGTGAACCCTCTCCTTGCTGTATTAGACACAGGCACTGCTCTATAGGGCATCTCCGGTTGCCTTCAGCAATTGAGAGGATTACTAGTGGATGAGGGTCCTGCAGCGAACATAGGAGATATGGCATTAACAGTTAACATACAAGTCAGTAATACTTACATCAGCATTCAACAGACAATGGAAAACGAAGAACACAATACCCTGAAAGAGAGAATAAAAAACGTTTTGTGCCGTTTTCGATGAACTTTATTTAATGAACCATGAATTTTATATTTCATTAGAAGTGTTTCATGGAAGAGGTCATTTAGAAAGTATTGGCTTAATGCTGTAGTATAAACCTGTGAGCACCGGCTGGTACTGACAGACCAAGGATGATATCTACATTGCCACTCTACAGATCTAGACTGGTGAAGATATAGATGAAAGTGTACCTCAACATACAGGGTATCTGGGTAGGTACTTACCTGGAAGCTGTTGCAGATGGTGAAGAGGTAGGTGAAGATGTAGCCCATCACCTGACTGCCTGGCGTGTCGACAGCCAGGAACCCCAGTGCCCATGTCAGTCCTAGTAGCGGAAGTAGAACCGCGGATGCCTTCAGACTCATCCTGGAAAACATCCACGAAAAGAAGTAGTGCATGATATCGACCATATATATTCTTTAACCCTCTTCGTGCTGAAGGAAACCGGAGATGCACTAAAGAGTAGTCTCTGCTAATCCAGCAGGGAGAAGGTTAACAGGAAGCTTGTAGACTATGCAGTCCTTTCCATGAAATAAATGTTGACATCTAGGACGTTCCTTAATGAAATTACATCACATTCTGGAACGTTATGTATTCTTTAATATTCCGACTATGAATTAATAAACTAGCTGTTGGCTGTGAGAAAACAACAAATAGTCAAAACCGGAAGTCAGGCGCAAGCAAGTTGTCTGAATATTATTTAAGAATTAATACTTGCAGTCACTGAATACTGATTTTGAAATTAGAACCATGTATAGGTTTGAGGACTGAGGTTTGGCTTATATTTTCTCGTATCGTGGTATAGATACTAGGATGATCACGAGACTTCAAAGTGCTCACCATAGTCCCGACTTCTCTTCTTTGGATGTGGTGACTTTGGCAGAATGGTGCAACGACTTCAACATCACCCTCAACACCATCACCATGATCACTGCGTTGATCTGCAACAACCACAACAACCAACGATTTACATATCATACAGCAACATCGACAGCCACCAACGATATGAACTGTACAAATGCAACGACAAGCGCATGAATATACAATCAGACAGCAACATTAAAATTGTACAAATGTGATGCTTTGGGGAAAATGGACTTTATTAATGTTGTTTTAAAACTTGCTATTGATATGATAATGGTAATGGAGTAATAATAATACTAATATAATAATAATAATAATAATAATAATAATAATATATGATGGAAGAATTCAGATAAAGTATTACTGTTACTTACAAGAATAACAAGTCCAACCGTTGGGACAAAACACACCAGGAGCATTTCTGTGTTTAGCCAGCATCTGGGAAGATATAGAACAACGTTACCATGTAACATATTATAGATGACATATGACACATACAAAAAAAACCCAGATGCCATATAGTATATGTTATAGTTGTTTGCTATGTACTATACTAGTAGTCCTTGTCAAAGACGTTCCGAACATTTCTGAGTTTCTTTGACACCGGACTACTATACATACGATACGAAACAGTATAGGTGGTTGCTTATCTTGAATGTTACGCTCTAATGCATATACATAGTATATTATAGTAATATTATATATACTTACACAAAGTTATTAACTTTATTATATAATTATCTTTGAAAGTAAATCGTAAATACTTACGATTTGCCCGTGCCGTAGCTGTGATAGAATACTCCCACCGATATCCCAACAATCACCACGGGAACCCCTGAAGATGTATAGTAGAGTGGTCTACTCCTAAGTATGCACAATATGCCAGTACACATGGTATACATAAGATTACCATACACACGATTACTACGCACAATTATAGTATTCTTAAAATGTACAGTATATACAATGTAATCATATAACCAATCACAACGTATCTTATCCAATCATGACGCAACCCCAGTCAATCACAGCACACACCTCAGTTATTTCCAGCCAACCACAACATACACCATTTATTCTCAGCCAACCACAACACACACCAGTTATTTCCAGCCAATCACAACACACACACACTAGTAACTTCCAGCCACTCATAACATGAACTATTCATCCAATCACATACGTAACGTAGGCTACGTACCCCAGCCAATGGCGATGTACTTCCGGATGTGGCTGTCCCTCTTGAAGACTCTGACCAGAGCCACGTAAAGATGGATGCCCTCCACTAGCATCCAGCAGAACATGCAGGTCAGAAAGAAGTGCAGCAGGATGGCCACCGTCTTACACGCCCACTGGTGGAGAAGGGGAGATAACACAGTATTATTATTTGGAGGGGGAGATAACACAGGATTAGTATTTTGAGGGGGAGATAACACAGGATTATTTTTTAAAGGCACCTTGCCCTTTAAGAACAGAATAAATACGAGCATTGGAACACGCACAGTAAAAAAAATGTTAGATGTCCTTTTCATGTCAGGATACTGGCAGGACACCCGAGGATCCTGATCGAATTACGTTAGGAGCCAGGGACAGGACATTTAGCCTAGGCCTAACACGACAGACTCCATGGACTCGTACGGTAATAAACGGGTTCAGCGTAGCTCGGAGTTGTACCCTTCCCTGGGGGGAGATGGGGACAGAACTTTGCATCATGTACAGTTTGACGGATGATGGTCAAACGGAACAAGATTGAAGCAGCTGATTTGTATGACAAGCTGATATTCGCAATGTTCCTTCATAATATTTTGTTTGAGGAGGTTTTATTGTTTTCTACAATATTGCAGATATTGCTGAGAATATTAGCTTGATTTCCTATACGTACTTCACCATCCAGATTCCACCCCATTGATGTTTGAAGGGAATACACAATTATGTTCCGCTTCAGCTGCTGGCATCCAGGGGCCGGTTGTTCCAAGTCGGTTCAATTCTTAACGTGCCGTTAAGCGTGTACTATACCCTATGGAGGCAGCTACTTTAACAGTCCATTAAGGCTTAACCGGGCTTCGAACGAACCGGCATCCATATCATTAGAACGTCTATGGATGGTCATTCAACGCACGAATACTCACCACAGGGGTATCTGCATCCTCACTATGACTAAAACCAATCAGGAACACCGTCTGAACACAGATGATCGTTACTGCTAGTTGTTGGTGGATGCGCACTCGGTCATTGCGCAGTCTGAAATCAAGGGATTAAAAAAATAAAAATCAGTTGAAGGTTCAAGGTACATTCTAACATAAAATAATAGAAACCATTTCGATTAAGACGAACTGGCAACTTTACTTCTTAGTGTATTTGTCTTTATATTAGTTGAGTATTTCGATTTCATTTCGAGGCAAATTTGGTTAAAAACATTCTACATAGATAATGGTATACTGAAGTACTTGAAGTCTTCGAAGACGTACCTGACTTGTTGGAAGACGTACTTGACGTATTAGAAGACGTAGCTGACGTATTTGAAGACGCACATGCCGTATTAGAAGACGTACCTGACGTATTCGAAGACGTGCCCTAAGTATTCGAAGACGTACCTTTAATTAAGTATTCCAAGACGTATCTACAGTATTCGAAGACGTATCTAAAGTATTCGAAAACGTACCTGAAGTATTCGAAGACGATGATGGTGGCGAGGCATGCGACGATGGAGAGGCTGCCGCCAATGTAGGAGATGAAGTTTAACGCCTGTTTGTTGCCATCATCAAAGTAATCCTGTACAAGAATATTAGACGGAATAATGCTGAGGAATACACAGCCAATGCTGAGGAATACACAACCAATGCTGAGGAATACACAGCCAATGCTGAGGAATACACAGCCAATGCTGAGGAATACACAACCAATGCTGAGGAATACACAACCAATGCTGGGGAACACACAGCCAATGCTGAGGAATACACAAGCAATGCTGAGGAATACACAGCCAATGGTGAGGAATACACAACCAATGCTGAGGAATACACAGCCAGTGGTGAGGAATACACAGCCAATGCTGAAGAATACACAGCCAATGCTGAAGAATACACAACCAATGCTCACAGGAATCATTGGTGGTATCTATATAATACATGAACGTATAAGAAAGCTGTTTCATATATGTTATCTTTTGTTCATTGCAATGCTTTTGAGTAATGGTACCAAACAGGGGTTTGTAACGTTACCGGCCAGACTACGACTATCAGTATACATATGAGGAGTACACTGACAGCTAGAAGACATGGCTTACCTGTATCCCGTGAATGTCCATGAGCACGGCGAAGTTAGTCAGATGGAAACAGTGACAGGTCAAGTGAGTTTCGTTAGAAGAATGTGCAAAACAACCCTTGGTCAGCCAGCGAGTAGCGTCAGATCTGACATCGTAGATATGCATACCATTACAATCGTGAAGGTACGGCCAAACCTAGCGCGGGAAACGCAGCGGGAACCGCTGCGGTTCCCGCGTTAGGTTTGTATGGACCTTAAATGCTACTCAACCTTTGATAGGGTACATGAATTAATTTTCCATTAATTATTTAATTATCTAAAAAATATTATTTTTAGAAATTACGCTGGGACGGACTATGCAGTCTAATTCACGAACATTGTTTGTATAGAGGATTCTATCATGCCCATTTCATCCCTATACGATTAATAATAAGAGTAAAATGGAATATGCATTGAAGTACTCTACTACTCAAGACGATGGTCATGCGTGAAGATTTGGTCAACGCGCATGCGCAAGTAAACCACTTTACGTTGTCGTCAAATTTCGGATGGTATTAGTAATTTCCATTACTATATATACATCATGGGTATTAATCATTGGCCTTGCCATATCAATACTGTAGATATCCAATGGATATTACTTACGTTGCCGTCATGTTCATGAACACACAAGACTGTTGTATATCCATCTGGTCTGTGTTATTCTGCATAACATATACAGATGTTATAACGTAATTAATATCCGATATAGATGATTTTAATATGATACTGGGTTTTTATTTACTTTTTTTTTTTTTTTAAATTGTGGAAAGAAATATAACTAGTTATAGACCATTATCCATTTGTATTTGTTGCATCCATACATTTCGTGTTGCTTTCGCAAAGTGCCATCTAATCATGATTACTATAAAACAAAATAATCGATAATAGATATAATAGATATCTCACCTTAAGTTTGTACGTGATAATAACAGGTTTACTCAGAGATTGGAACATCACTTCCGGTACACCGAGAATCCGTCCGGACACAATATCCGAGTTGACCACACCGGAAGTACCCAACTCAGACCTAACCGGAATTAGATACAAATTTAGTACCCCAGACATGTTTAGCTAACGCCCATGCCTTTTATTTTAACGTTAGCGATACATTCAAGTTAAATAGAGAAACACAATTTGTAATTGGACAATGAAATATAAGATGTTTTTAAACAACTGGAGAAACGTTAAATATAGATCTAACTAGATTCAATAAATAAAGAATTATGTTTAGGCTACACGTTTTTTTATACTAGAGAAATGCCAATATGTTAAGAATAGTGATGTACGAACTTTGTGACATACTTAAAAAAAATTACTGTTCATTTGGAAAACGTTTGCGGGTCTGGTTGAAGACATCTCCTAAACTTATAAATATGAGTACTACTATAAGTTGTTGATGACAAACATAATGTCTGTGATATAAAAGTAATAATAACCATTTAATATTTAATACTACAGACGACCCACCCATTATGTCTGTCTTCCTTCATGGACAGCATTGCCGCCACAGACTTGAATCTCGCATAGTAAATGTCCACATAAGTTCCTGGAAGAACATTTACCATTATTTTGTCAAGACGTGTAGGCCTACTGTTTATCATTGCATTCATTGTAAGGTGCTTACATACCAGAGGCGAGCGATTAATCGCCGCGACAATAAGCGGCGACAACCAAACAAGTTAGGAACTGATTCTATCGAAAATTGTCGTTGCTAATTTGGCTTTTGGGTTGTAAGCACGGTTTCATCTAAGAACGTAAGTTTGTCGCCACGAAATTCGCCTCTGGTGTGAAGGGACTTTGTAGTTTATATTCAGATTGCACGAGTTAATATCCATTCACTATTGTGGCTTCATATAATGTACAAATATAAATAATTATCTTTAACAATAAGTGGACTATGATGCACTAATTTGAATGATATATATACATCCCGCTAAATCATTTTTGATCAAACTGTGTTAGTTAATAATTAATTACTACACTACTACTCAAGTTTGACGAGCAGAAACAAAATTTCATTCTTATAAGTGTTTCTAGTGTTGTTAATTCTATCGGTACCTGTAGTTTCTCCAGCGGCAATATCTGCTACAGTGGTAGGCAGCTCAATAGTGCTGGTACCGGAAGTCCCGGTAAAAAGCGGAAGATGGGTAACGTTTGGATCCCGGATGATAGTGGTAACACGGAACTCTGCAAGACAATGTAAAGAAGATTTATATAACGCAAGTTCTCCCAGGCACCAGGAAATGCTCGCAGGGATGAACAATATAATGATAGTAACATACATTTTTTGTTGGGATGGCATTGTCAAATACCACGCATCCCTTCCCACAGTGCTTCTATTCCACTGATGCATACATGTGTATGGATTCGTGTAATTGACGGGAATGAAATCTATCCGTATACGGAGTCGTGCCCTACCCAGATGATTGGTGGTGATTGACAGCGGGTGGTCACGTGGTGCTGTCGATCTCTTCCGTCGTCGTGCCGATCGCTGTCTCAGTACAAAGTTCTCCGCAAACCTCTCCGTTGATGCCAACAGTGACGTCATTTTATCTCCGACCATGCTCTGGAACGGTGTGGGAGAACATGGGAATTGTGTTCTTTGTGCTTAGAATACAATTGATCATCGACACTGTATGTCTAGAAGATGAGATATACTACCCAAGTGGTAATAAGTGCAACATTGTACAAGGATTAGCTTTCCAGTCCGGCGATTGACAGAAACTTGCTGATTGCAATTAGAGCATATTAACCCTTTCCATGCTGGATTAAGCACAACTATTGCTCTTTATAGTATCTCCGGTTGCCTTCAGCAGGGAGAGGGTTAAGCTGCTGTAACTATATTGAACAAGGAACAGACGTTAATGAGTTCCAATTGAGATGACCGTGACATGTGTATCTAACTTCCGTTACGAGAATGAACTGTTCGTCTCAAATATGAACTAATTGTAAGAAAATATGATAAAAGTGTGCTATATAACACAAACACAACTTATTGCACATGGTATAGTATTTATATATGGCCTATATATTACTTACCACCATAGTGTTTCTCCATATGATCATTGTTTCCGGGTCAACAATGTTGTCCAATGCTTCCCCGAATACCTAAAATATTAAAGTACGTCTTCGTACAATTTACAAACAGGCTATAAATTATATAGTAGGCTACAGTAGTTTGACAAAGCGTTGAATATAACAATTGTACTATTTTTTATAGTACTTTATGTACTATTTATTATAGGTTGTGGTCGTTGTCTTTACAAACAAAATTCTTGCAATGACGGATACCTCGGTAATAGATTCTGTCATATCCTCGATGTCACGTGCGGTACCGATGACCTTTGACACGATGTCTATAATGTCACAAGCGAAAACGAGGTCCCCCGGATATAGTCTGGCTCCATGATGGTCTTTGACAACCGACGTTGCATTGGCCAGTTGGAATGTGACGTCTTCAATTACAGCGCCATCTACACCGGCTGGGTTCTGAAGATCTTCAGCCTGAGGTAGAAAAACGGTACGAATACCGAATACCGTAAAATAGCTATAGGTACATAAATGGTATGCTGGGTTGGGGTTTTGAGCCATTTAAACATGTGTTTCACTCATATCATGGCTGGCATGTTTAATATGGACATGTCCTTTTGGAACTAAGCCGGATTTCCCACCTACTGTTGGTGATAGCTTACAGAATATCCTACCGCAGTTATAACAGGGTTGTGTACTCAGACACCTTAGTACCCGACTCTGAGCAGGCATGTAATCTTTGCTTTACCCCTTTAATGTTGAGCGCCAAGCAGGGGAACAGTACCATTATCGCCTTTTGGTATGACGCGGTCTCGAAAGACGTTCCAGAGGCGAAGTCTACACGAAGGCGTTTAATGCGTGTACACATTATATCAGCATCGATATGGTCTCTTAATATAAAAAGATTGTAGAATATCATTGCCTAAACAACAGTTACCATTGAATATTTGTAAGCGATTTGGTAGTATTTGGTGTACTAATTTATTTTGGGTTCTTTTATTTCAGTACGATTGATATTAACGTACCAATTTGCTGATTTCAAGAAGCTTTGGACTAACGCATTCGCCAAGATCTGGACGAGTCCATTTTCCTCTTGTGGGAGATGACGAGTCATGAACACACTTCCTTGTAGCGTTTCCTAAAGCAAACGAGATCTCACATGTTAAATTTACAGCAAAATGACACGGAAGGCTTGTACTGGAAGACCAAGGATGATATCTGCATTGCAACGGTTCAAACAGCGCGCTTCCTATTAAACTATCGCGTCAGAAAGGTAACTTTCGCAAACATTGATACCGGTCTCCGGGGACGGGATTTGAAACCGAAGCCTTTGTCTCCGAAGTCCAAATCATTCTCTACAAAAAGATCAACGAATTTAGACGTGGATATGATAGTATGGCAGAGGATGGTATTGGATAGGAAATTCACTGTGAACTTTTACACCATTAGGACAATTAAACGTAACAGTATACCTTGACGTTTAATGGCAATAACCATTAACGTATAATTGTAATAATCAAATAACTTGTAATAGAGTTCCAACGTGTAAAGAAACGGCCTGAATTGTCAATGATATTTTTTTTCTTCTGGCAGTTGACCATTAATGCCTAAACTGGTTACAAATCGCCATTTATAGTGAGCTTTGTCATTAGACAGAAGCGCCCTCTACCATACCCAGGATTCCTGGTGGACAAGGCTGTTTATCCACGTGATCTGCCAGAATGTCCTCCCATTGGATGCCGCTGCCAAACTCCGTATCCTGGTTTCCCAGACAGTGCGCGGAGCCTGCAATATGATAACGCCCAACTCTGAGATTACGAAACTTTCCGAGTACGATTTCATGCTTAAACGTTTATATGGAGATTTATGAACAAAACTTTGAGAAGCATGAAATCGTACTCAGAAAGTTTCGGAATCTCTGGGCTTTGGCTTTCCTGGATGTCCAGGATGAGACGGCCTTCAAGATACTCTCTGGGCCAGATGTTATAGGGTAGAACAAACCCACAAGATTTAAGATGAATTAGAATTCTTACCTGCAGGAATTGAGCATAGTTTCCCAGTATATTCAGGCGTGCACACACAGCGATAGAGACCATTATCTTCTATTATACATATTCCAGAATGTTGGCATGGTTCCCAGTCACAGGCATCGAATGGAATCTCACAGTGTTGTCCCTTGTAACCACGGACGCATGCGCAATCGAACCTTCCGACAAGTTCACTGCACGTACCGCCGTTCTTACACGTGTCAGGTTTACACCATTCTACATCAATCTGGCATAAACGTCCGGAATAACCTTCAACGCATGCGCAACTTCCGGTTATAGGATTGCACGTTCCGCCATGTTGGCAGACGACATCTTTACAATAGTCTATTTTGATTTGGCAATTGTCGCCCTTGAATCCATCTGCGCAGTCGCAGTGATGGGAACCTTCCACATGAGTGCATTTGCCGTCGTTGAGACACGGAGAGGAGACGCATGGTTCAAGGACGTATTTGTTGACCTCACAGTGCCTCCCAGCGTAGTCGTCGTTGCAGACGCAACTGTAGCCTCGTCCTCCGAGCATACGACCGTCCAGGCAAACTTTCAGATTGTCAACTTCTTCAGTACTGTTCTCGCACAACTGTTGACAGACACTTTTCCCTGTAATATCAAAATGATCTCACCAATAATGTTCAATGATAATATCACAGAACGAATAATAGACCATGAGCTGGACCCAGTGGAGGTCTAGAAGAAGTTACTTGATGCAATGTATGCACGATCTCTGGACAGGTACTGTACTTAATGTCTCCTTACGTATGAGCAGTCAATGAGTATGTCTCGAAGATGATGGGTCACACACATATACGATCTACTGGTGTTCAGTGCCTGTGAGGAAAATGCCTCTTTTGGTGGTTATAACTTATGGTAAACAAAATGCCTGTTTTGATGACTATGGCAAGCAAATTGCCTAATTTTGTGGTCCAACATAGAATTACAGCTTGCACAAAGTGTAGCACAATGCAATGCTAAAAAAGAACAACATACAAGTCCTACCTTCAAGGGATATATGTTCCACTCTCAGCCGCCCCGCCCACAGTTGTCCGTCGGTGTTGGTGTCGTAGACAACGGCGATGTCCCCGGAGGAGAACAGGGCGAAGTCTGCTAGACACAGTTCCTGGCTGAAGAATGACTCCTTTAGGTCCATTGCCTGGCAGTGGAGAAGAAGTCACACGTAAGGGCTACGAACGTATATCGTGGTCATCATCTTAAGGCATTATATCAGCAGAAGCAGAAGATGCAGAATCAGCATCTGCATCATTATCATCATTATCATCATCATCATCATCATCATCATCATCATCATCAACATAATCATCATCATTAAAATAAAAACAACATCAGCATAATCATTGTTACCACCACCACCACGACCATCTCACCCAGATCAACCATCATGACCACCACCACCACCACCACAATTACTATCATCATCATCATCATCGTCATCATAATCATAACAACATCATCGCACAACCACAAGCATCATCACCATCCTCCTCACTAGATGTACAGTACATGCACGATATGTTCTTGGAATACGATCTGAATGGATACCTTTATAGGAGATTTCCCACACCAGGGGAGATAATTCGTGAACGCCTCCCCGCGGACCGTCACGATGTCGGACTTGGCGGTGTTCTTCACCACCCACGTGAACTTCCGGTTCCGGGGCGGATAGTCCGGGTA
>JAVCKZ010091149.1:22500-25135 GCA_034780755.1 Lepetodrilus elevatus
ACGTACCACTTCCGGCTACGACCACTTCCGGCCTGACCGCGCAGCGGGCTGTTCTTGTTCCAGAACTTATAATACGGCAAACACGAGTCACCGTTCGTTCCTTCTTCCTGTTCGAATCCAACAACACCGAATTCTGGAGGAAGAATATCAAGTTCTTCTAACTGTCCTGCTGACCCTTGGCGCATTAAACATCCGTTCGACTGGCTGAATTTTTTATTAGGCGTCCGCACTTTATTTAATTTCTTCTTGTCCTTGTTGTCCCCAAAACACAGCGTGCTGTGGCTTCTTCCTTTAGATGCCAACTTCTGTACCTTTAACACCGGTTCTTTGTCCGCCTTGTCCTCCCCCAGTACTTCCACTGGCACGCTTCGGGCGCCACAACCTCTGCCTTTTTTACCAACTGGGTACAAGGGAGGGAACTCGTCTCTTCCGGTTTTCGTTTTGGCCCTCGTGCCGGGCGGCTTGATGTTGGCGGAACGAGCCTGCTTAAAGGGCCCGTTGATCCCCGCATCCTTGTCCCCGCCTTTGACGGGCTGGCGCTCGAACGCAGACTTCTGTGGGTTCCACATCATGGAGGTGTTTCCGGTGGCGATGCTGGGGGCGGAAGTTGGGGCAGGGGTGATGATCGGTTCCGGTGGGAAGATGTGGTACGTGCACGACGGTTCCAGTCTGCTTGTGGGTTTCAATAAAGCTAGGGTGTCACCACCCAAACAAGTTGTAGATAGTCGACCGAATGTTTCACTGGTTTCTGAGGCCGGCGTGGTCGCTTCGAATTCATCGCCATCTGTCTAATTGCAATCGCATCAAATACATTCTTGTTCGTTTCATAAGGTAAAACAAACGCGATATCAACGCTATCTAAACGGTAGGCCTAAATACAGCAAACATGGGATTTGTTTCTCAAAGCTTTCGAATCCACTATGAGGCCGTAGCCCTATCGTAAACACAAAGGCCTTGTTCCTCGGAACAATTGTAGCGCTACGAGAGTCGAAACTCAATGTTACAGTATGGGAGTTCGCGTAGTGCTACGATCGTTCTATGGAACTGGGCCTAGGATATCGTTTCTCGAGGCTCTAATATCCACTATGAGACCACAGCGCTCTCGTAAGAGCACGATCCGTATACATGTATTAGAGATAACTACTAGTCCTTTGGTCTCGTAGTAGATATAAAACAACACCCTGATCGCTATGTTATAGGAGAACGCTACGTAGGCCCAATAGGTCTTGTATATACTAGTAGGTGCGAGAGCTTAGAGAAATAATACCCTACGTAAAAAAAAATGACATTAATCATGGAAACCACGAAGCCTCCATATATATATATATCTGCAGTAGGCTGCACTACGTATCTCTACACTACACACGTACACGCTACTTTTCTATGTAGTATAGTGGCTGGCTGAACGATTTCGTAGGAAAATAGCAGGAAATCGGTGTAGTCCATTCCTTCCATTCTTTGGGGTTTCCTTCTATTTCTTACAAAACACTACGGGCTAAAATTCCCAAGTAAAAAGTAGCACTTTGTAGATATAAGTATTGCAGCTTGAACGCAGCCCTGGTGTCCCTTTTCTTTGTTGGGCCTGCGCAAGATCGCAGTATTGAGAAACATTAAAAAGGCGATTTGTCGTTATGGAGACCGACAGTTATTATCGGAATTATTAATTATTACAGCCAGAAATATCAAAGACTCTTATTGTACCTGTGTTTGCTGAATTGGCTTATCTCGTACAATTATTGATATTTTTCCGCACGTGTCTTATTGCGCTCAAACTGCAAAGCGGTTCCCTACCAGTTTAACTGTTATCAATATCCGTAGGAAACTATTACGATAAAAAATAGCAATAAAGTACGAGAATAATTTACTCGGCAAACAGGGTATTTCAATATACTGAAACATAAAGAGCATGCAAGTACAAATGACTATACAGTCTTGCTCGCAGAGTGATTTACTATATCCATGGATTACTGGACTAACAGTTTTATTATATCTTGTGGCTATATATGCTGTAATGGAAAATGAGTCGAAAATTATTAAACGGTATTCTGTATGGGGGGTCAGAGGTGGGGTGTCATTATGAACTGAAGTCCAAGACCAATGATTTAGTATTAACTATAGTGGACTGTAATGAATATATAATGATACTCCGCAAAATTAGTTAGGTGTCCTGTTACAAGATCCTAGCAGGACACCTTCACCTCCGGTGTCCTGGTGAATTTTGAGCATCCACGATTAATGTTCTGGATAACCTTTCACGAAGCTCTCTTAACCTCTAAGAGACCATAACGATCTATTTTCCGATAGCTTTTCCGAGAGTGCTAGTTTTTTTTTGTGTGGATAAGAGAGCTTTGTGAAAGGACACCTCGGCTCGGACAGGGTGTTCTGAGTTAGCTCACCTGGCCTTCCTGAGACGCCACACAAGCCAGGGTGTCCAGTGTGCGACATCCCGTAGGAAATGTCTCTGACTTTACGTTCACACCACTGGACGAGCTGCAACCGAGAGAGACACGTCAGAGACACATCAGAGACACATCAGAGACACGAGTGCAGGTTAATGTGTAAAGCTGGATTCATACTTTTAACGGTGCCTTACGGCGCAACACGTTAGCACACGCTTACCGGTGTAGCATCCCAA
>JAVCKZ010091150.1:0-11734 GCA_034780755.1 Lepetodrilus elevatus
TTGAGTACCTCAATGAAACTTTATTTTAGCACTCAAGTGAACATACATGGAACCCATTATTGTAAAAATGGCGATACCTTTAAGCATTGGGAGAGCGAACTAGTGTTAATTTCCATCCCTGGAAATCCGATATATTTACACATACCATGATGAATAATATTGTGATGTCATGTAACCGTGGCTTACGCCCAGTTGCTGTCAAATTTAACCTCTTCAGGAAGTCTGAATATCTCAACTTAAATATTATAAATTAAATGGTTTGAATATGTTTGAAAGATTTAATTGTGTTGTGATGTATGGAATGTAATGACAAGTTTGTCTATTACCATAGTGTGGGATCTACTGTGCTTGATCAATCATTATCATAATTAATATGCTTTTGCAGCACTATGCCGATACCTGACATCTGATAATATCATCAGCAATATTACTTCCTGTGCTATAATAACTGTAGTGTTACTATCAGTGTATCAGTGACACTTTAAAACACCACCACTGTGCACTATAAAACACCACCACTCTGCACTATAAAACACCACCACTGTGCACTATAAAACACCACCACTGTGCACTATAAAACACCACCACTCTGCACTATAAAACACCACCATTCTGCACTATAAAACACCACCACTGTGCACTATAAAACACCACCACTGTGCACTATAAAACACCACCACTGTGCACTATAAAACACCACCACTGGTGTATATCATATATGTGCAACAGCGTCATAGACGTGAAGAAAGGGCAGAGTAAATGACTAATATTATCAGCTAATTGCTATAATTGGTACCCAGTGACCATGACTGATGGGTCTATTGTTAGTTACTAGGTAAATGTTTTGACTGAATCACTGATTAGCTGTGTACACAGTACAGTACTTATGATGACTAGCACTGTAGCAAATAAATGGACAAGTCATTGACTCACTGACCAGACTGAAGTCGACCAATTTGAAGCATGCATATATAACCATGATAACATAACCATGATAACATAACAGTGTTCGAAATAATGAAAATAATTAGGGGGTCATTTTCCATAGGCCCAATGTTAAAGGTGGTAAAATTTGTAATTTTCAGGGGGTCACACATATACCTTTAACATTGCAGATTTTCAAATGACCCCCGGACCCCCTATTAATTCGAACACTGAATACCCTGGTCAGCAGACCAGTCACTGAATTTTCTACTCAATAAGACATTATTTTTCTCCACATAAACGTGAAACGATACCCTGGTCAATGGACCAGTCAGTGGATTTCTCCACCAGGGACTCACATTAATGATCTTCTGCAGGTTCTTCCAGGTGTCTTCCAGGGCCTCCATGGTAAACCAGGTGTAGGGGTTGGGGCCCACGTTGAAGCTCTTGATCTGCTTGTCCAGTGCCGCCAGAGCGTTGAAGTCGGCCTGTGCGGCGCTCAGCGACGCCTTGAACTGGTCGTGGGCTTCCCGCAGTGCCTGAAAACACACAAGGTTTATTTACAAGTTTGCATGTCGATAGTGTTCATGATTGAAGTATTGTTTTACTTTGCAGCTGGAATATTTTACCCATACCAGATAATGTTCATGAATGAATGAATACATCACGGTGGGAATATTTCACACATTGGTGATGACAACAATGTTCATGAGAAGGGAGTGAATTGATAGAGGAAATTATTGTTTTACGTCACAGCAGAAATCTTTCCGACTACAACTATAAGTATTATTATAATTTGAAGGTTTTCAATTGGAGCTTAGAGCCATTTTCAAGATTATTATTTTGCTCATATCTTGGTAATGCCAAAAAAAAACCATTACTGGCAAGAACAATAATTCAGCAACACTTCAGCAAAAGTCTCACCCTGATTTCCTCGATGGAGTTGCATCGCACTGGGTCGGTCAGATCCTCTTCGGCATTCTCGAACCAGCTGTTGAACGCGGAGGCCTTCTTGGCGAAAGTCAGGTACAGATCCTCAATCTGGCGATACTGATCCTGGAGGTGAAGAAGGCGCTGCTTGCGAGCCTCAGAGTCCGCCAACAGCTTCTGCCATCTGTAAACATTGAACACACATATTTGTTTTAGTCACTGCTTGTCAGTTCAGGGCAGGAGGAAACCTGCAACATCCACAGCGCTGAATGTTGCAGTAAACCTGCTAACAGTGGCTAGTATTGGCAGACCAAGGATATCTACATTGCCACTCCACGTGAGTGAGTGAATATGGAGTTTAACGTCGCTGCGGGAATCTTTCACCCATTTGCGACGACCACTCCACGTACATCGCATCCTATCAATATCGCGTCAGAAAGGAAGTATGCCATTGCTAAGACAGACAGAACTGTGCGCTGTACCTGGCGATGACGTCGTTGTATCGCTTCTCGATGGCGGGCGTCTGGGCGTGCTTGGCGGACACGAGCTGGTCCTTGAGGGCGGAGATTGTCTGGATGCCTTCCTTCTCAAAAGCCTGCAGTCCCGCGTCGAAAGTCTCCTGCTTTGTGAGAAGGGTCTGAACGGACGACAGGTCACGGCCGTAGTCCTCGGAACGGACCTGGGTCTCCTTGTCAGCTGGAGAACAGAAACAAAACGGTGTTTAAAGATGTTTATGGCAGTACCTGCATTTCAGAGATTGAGTGTCTTGTAAGTGAGAGAGTTGATGAATTATTGCTTAATGTTACTACAGGAGAATTTATTGTTCGAGATTGTTAATATTTTTATTGTTCTACGTTGCAGCGGGAATCCTTCCCCCATACGCAACGATTTTCTTTTCCAAGAAAGAAAATATGTGAAAGGCGAGAGAATGAATGAATTGATTGAATAAATAGTTTGTACAAAATGTCTTTACGACTGCCTTAGTGTTTTAAGTTGCATATTTCACCCCTACATGAGAAACATCCCCACAAAAAAAAAATCAAAAGCAGCTCACCGATCCAGCTTTCTACAACGTCGCTCTTCCAGATGAACTGTAGGAAGGCGGAGTTGTCTATCAGGTTGGCATGGCGATGACTGGCGGCGTCCTTCAGCGACTGGAACTTCTCCTCCAGGCCCTGGCTACGCTGGGCGATATGCTCCGCATTGTGGTTGCCCTGGAAACAAGACACCACACATTGACTCGAAAAGTACATAGTTACTCGAATAGTCTGTGTGTACATGATACGAAACGTTTGCAATATATTATTATTTTTTGGGGGTTTAAATTGAGGTTTTAGAGACTTTCAAGATTCTTTCACTCATAAACCACTGCTTTGCCAGTTTGCAATATTATTTCAAAAGATTCTTGATAACATTAGGATTTCCCTGGTAACAAACACAACAGACTTGATTATATGTGTGGGGATCAAATTTGGCAATACTTTGCATTTAACCACAATTCTGTTGGAGATACATGTATATCATCTATCCTTCAAGTTATATAAACAAATGTGAGTACAGGCATCATGCACAAACCTCGTTGATGAGTTTCGTTCCCTCGTTCTTGATTTCGGTGCATCTGTCCTCGTGCACTTTACAGTCAGTCTCAAACGCTTCATGTTTCTTGATCAAGCCCTTAAAAAAATAATTATCAATATTTAATTTCTGGTTGTCAGCTAACCTGTAACCTATTTTTAGATTGACACATTGTACAATGTATCAACACTAGAGTTGGTATCATACATAATGCAATCAATACTGGCTATGTTACAATAAGAAAAGATTTGATTGAAGTAGTGTTTTTTGTCGCAGAGGAACTACCTAAACCATACGTGACATTACAAAAAGAAATTACTGCAGCGATAGAAACCAACTTTAAAACTTACTAGCCAGAATAGCGATACAAACAACAAATGTTATGAATTTCTAAGAGTCCTTAGGATACCTTTAGCATTGTGAGAAATGGCCCGGGCTAGCAGGCTAGTGTTAATTTGGATCCCTGTAAGAGCGTACCTGCACAGCGGCCATAGTGTCACCGAAGTCCTCCCCAGACAGCAGGTGCTGCTTCTCGGAGATCCAGGCCTCCTCCTCCTCCACGTTGGCACAGAACTGCTGATAGGCGTACGACTGGTCCAGCTTCAGGCCGCGATTGGCCGCCATCTGCTTCAGCTCCTCCCAGCTGCCGGCCAGCTGGCTGAGACGCGTGCGGATGTCCGCGGCGCCGATGTCCGACTCGGAGATGAGCTTCTCGCCCGTCTCCTGCACGCTGAGGATGCTGGGCTCGTGACTGGCCAGCTCGGCGTCCAGACGCTTGTGCTTCTTCTTGAGGTTCTGTGTGCTGGTCAGGTCCTTGCCGTAGTCCTCCGAGCCCACCAGCAGCTTCTTCTCTCTGCGGAGGTAACGCAATGCATCGTCAAAAGCGGTACTCGTTGGGACCAAGATGACAAGAAAATGCATACAGCATACTTTAGGGCTGCTTGAGTTACTGCTTGAAAGCACAGACCACATGATGGCAAGATTGCACATCAAGCAACTCGGCTCACTTCCGTCCAGACGGAAAGTGAAATATATTTGAGTAAATTTAGATTAAAACTTACTTGATCCATGCCTCTTCATCGTCAATGTCTCTCAGGAACTGGTGCATCATGTTGGCCTCGTTCAGACGACTGCGACGATGCACAGAGTACTCCTTGATCCTACAAACAAATCAACAAACTGCATCAAGGCAATCTTTAATGAGATATCTCAGAGATAAAGATTTATTATTTTTAAATTGAGGAGTCACTATCTAGAATCTTTCACTAATATCACGACATCAGTTTAGTGCCCTGTGCTACCACCCATGCCTAGCATTGTCAATTATGATAGATATGATCCCGCAGATGGACTGACTTTTCGTATCTCTCGTTGATGGTCTTCTTCCTGTCCTGGAGGCTCTCGGCGTCCCAGACTCCGGCCTCGATGAACTGATCAGCCTGGCTGTTCAGGTCCGAGATACGATCCTAAAACATAATCACACAACCTTGAGTGCCATTTATTTTTTTAAATTATATAAAAAAATTACAACAAATTAATTGGAGTTTAGATCCAGTTTCAAGATCCTTTTATTTATTTATTAGGTCTTAGGGAATGAGGAAATCCACAACATCTGTAGCGCCGGCTGATACCGAAATACCAAGGATGATATCTGCAATGCCACTGCAAAGACAACCCATCCTATCATGATCATCTCATTTAGCGAGCATTATATTGTTTTTCGTCATAACAGTAATCTTTCGACCCATATGTGATGACTGTCTCAATGTATGATTATGCTAATAGTGTACTTTATTGCACACAAATTTGTTTTCCTTCCTAACAAAAATATATTTGAGGAGATAGCGATCTCACCTCGTGGGCACCAATGTCGGCCTCCAGCAGCTGCTGTTTCTTCAGGAGGTTCTGAACCGACGCTAGGTCCTTGCCATAGTCCTCCGACGCCAACATCTGCTCCACCTGTTACAACAAACAAGTTTCCATTTCAAAATCAGTGGCTACATCGCATGCTACCAAGACCTGTTAGCACAGAACCGTGCATTACCGAAAATACAATTCATAGATGATAGATACACACTGAGGTACAAGACATTTTTCATCAATGTTATCTTTTGTGGCGAGTGAGTGCTTATGGAATGTAATTTCGCTGTGGGAATCTTTGACCCATTTGAGACTGATTTTTGTTTGTGGACATTTTACTTTCTATTGCTGTGTCATAACATTATCTATGTCCTTTTTTATTATTTGATTGATTGATGATTCAAATTGATTGATTGAAATGAATGATTGATTGATTGATTGATTGATTGATTGATTGATTGATTGATTGATTGATTGAAATCAAGCCTACCTCTCCCAGCCAGAACTCCATGTCCTTGACGCCGGCGTTGTACGTCTGTTGTCGGTTGGCCTCCTTCAGCTTGCCGGACTTCTCACACGTCTTCTCCATCAGGTCCTCCCACTGTGAGGCCAGCGACTCCAGCCGAGTGTGTACCGCGTCCTCCGAGCCCGCGCACTGGCGGCGGTCGATCAGGTCTGGAAAACAACGCCTGTCTGTCAAAATCTTGGACTCTCTGGTACAAAAACGCCTTGACTCTAAGGTCATTTTAACCCCAGCCTAGGATAAATATGTTACACTTATATTGATTTTTTCTTTTCACTATATGTTTAAAATTTTTTTTTTTTTAACCCCAGCCTAGGATAAACATGTTACGCTTACATTATTATTATTTTTTCATTATATATGTTGGGGTTTTTTCTTGGTTGTTTAAATTTTTTTTATATATTTTAAATTGTATTGTATAGCCACTTTCACGATTCGTTCATTTGATGGTGCTAAAAGATCCCATGTACTTACTCTGCCCAGTGACAATAAGACTTTGGCACCTGTCAGCATTGGCTGCAAGTTCTGCCTCAAATGCCTGGTGCTTCTGATGTTTACTCTGAAAGAAGAACAAACAGCATTTAATATTTGTTTTTACCTTAGCTTTCAAAACATTTGATGTACTCCGAATTTTGAATGGATCAGTAAAAAAATAAAATTAAAATAATTAATTAATTTGTTACTTTTTTTTAAATCTAAAAAAAATAATAATCATTTTTATAATAAGATACACATAAGCATTTCATATATCTCCTCTGTGCACGTACTTGGATGTTAGTTGGGTCTTTGTACGACTCGTCCATGGCGATCTGTAGCTTCTCCTGCAGCCAGTTCTCCATCTCGTCAGCATCGCGTGAAAACTGTTGTAGCGTCTGTGCCTCGCCCAGCTTGGACCGGTTCTCTATCAGAGCTTCCTTCAGCTTGGACCATCTGTGGAACAACCATTCTTTGTTAAAGTTTGGCATGAAAGGCATTGACACCCCATTTTGTAGATTATCTCAGTAAATACTTCATGGAATGACCAACAAATAACAAATTCAACTTATTATTTTATGTGCCAGGCACTAAAAAATAAATTATTGCACTATAAATTATTGGTATTAATAGAAATATGTTCAAATAACGATAACTAAATATTTTGAGTAACTATTAATTTGTGCAGAGGGGCGACGTTCGATAGACAGAAGAGACAAAACGGCTCAATTTGCACGTGTGGGTATATGAAGAGGAGCATCAGCACAGTTAACTTCCCACCTTTCGATTAGCTTCCGAGTGGCCGCTAGCTATTGTTACTCACCTGTCAAGCACTTGGTCTCTCTTGTCAGAGACGGCAGATGAGTCGTAATGTTCGGCAGAAATCAGCTGATCAGCAAATTGCTGCAGGGCATTGATCTTTTCTTCCTGAAAGCAGTTATCAGAATAAACATGAGCAAAACATAATAATAATAATAATAATTAGGAATAGCATTAACAGAATACAATGATTGTGCAAAGTCAAAATAAAAAATGTTTCTAAATATCATTCAATATTAAATTAACCCCCAATCTTTTCTTACTATTTAAAAAATATTATTATTAGTTTGTGTGGAAAAACATGATATTAATATTTTGAAAACTCCTTTGCAATTTCATTCTATTGGTATTTCTTTCAGCAAAGAATGGATGTAGGCAGGTAATGTTGCCCTCTGGACAACACATACTTTTATTTGCTTGTGGAAGAACATCTTCGTTTCCAAAAATCTAGAATCCATGGGTGAAACTTTAAGATTTTGAAAAAAGTCGGAAAAACTGCTGGAGGTCCGTGAGCTGTTAGGGGCTCTGGTGGGTCTATGACACAAATATTTGCTTGAAAAACAACTCTCTGAGACTCGTAAAACATGCCAATTTGTCGGAAAACTTTCACCCATGGTATGACGCGAATCTGACCCCTCCCGTGCCGGCAGTACCTGTGAGTTGATTGCTCTGTCGAAGTCCTCGTGTTTCTTGATGAGGCTCTCCACGTTGTCCCCGTCCACGTTGTCGCCGGCCAGGAACGCCTCCCTCGACGCCATCCACGACTCGGCCTGCTCGCAGTCCCGGTAGAACAGCTGCAGCTCCAGGCACTGGTCAAGCTTCATGCGACGCCCGATCCACGCCCTGAACACGCACAGATTGATTTGTCAGCATACCATTTAACCCTCTCCGTGCTGGAGGCAACCAGAGATGCCATAAAGAGCAGTACCTGTGCCTAATCCAGCAAGGAGAGGGTAAAAGAATGGGAAGACTTGCTGCGTGTTTTAACCATGTGTGAGCTTTAGCAGCACATGTACTTGTAACCATCAAAATAGTACTTTACATCGCAGTGGGAATATTTCACCCATGCATGACGACCCCAATTAAAATTTGAGCTCAAGCATGAAATCATACTCAAATTATCTGGCGAGGCCCTGAGATTACGAAACCTTTTGAATAAGATTTCATGCACAAGCTCAGATTTTATACAGGGATTGGAGTTGAGCACGAAATCGTACTCAGAAAAGTTTCAAAATTTCAGGGCCCCGGTCAATGTAATCCAAGTTTGATGTTCAACTCCTTGGAGAGTCTACAATGAAAACAGCCTCTGTTACACTCACTGTTCTAGCTCCTCTCTTGCACGGGCCAGTTCTTCCAGCTTCTGCTGCACGTCTTCGCTGGCATAGTGAGAGTTCACCAACAGCTGTTGGCCGAGCTGTTCGAACGCCTGGAACGTCCCAGCGCGGGCGTCAATCTCCGTACGGTGTTCCTAAACAATGACATTTCTTAAATTAACATTCATCGCTCAAACATTTAATACAAAAATGTGTGTTTTTAAAACAAATAAAACATTTTTTAAAATATTTTCTAATATAATTTTTCTTTATTCAATATTCCAATGACAGTCAAATATCCAAAGTTAAAAGTACGGTATATCTCCTTGGTAGATATATGCTAAATTCTGAATGATCCAGAAGAAAGCTGGATCAAAAACACTTCCTGCACTGTTTGTGATTGAAGACGTTCTGAGGCCTCAGGGAAGCCAGTGTGTGATACAAGTTAACATTTTAATAGAAAACTTTCAATAGATGGTAGAAATGGACAATAAAGGGGGTTGCGCCTTTGTTTACATAAACAGGGTCTTCGCTCATATTGATACTTCATATCATTCTGTCTTCAAAATGTAAGAAATAATAATAATAAATAAATATATTTTTTTAAACACCACTCTACAAACTGTTTACCGAAATATATTTTAAAATACCAAATTATTTTTAGTTAATTTTTCTTTTGTAATATTAATATATATATATTTTTTTCATTTAAAAACAAAATGGTTGAGAATATTAGACCAACTCTCAATCTTCAATATCTTTCATATTGTGCAATGATTTTTTTAACAATATGAAGAAAGCCCTGAAAGTGCTAACAAAAGCGATATATGTTAGTCGGGAGATTACAGTCGGAATGTTTGATGAACACGTCAAGACGAGTAACAGTTTTACATTGATTAACAGGCAGCGGAGATTGTCGCGCACAAACTTGGATGCACACACTAACTACGCTAAGAGGCCCAGGAATGTACACGACCTTACATGCAGCCTCTCTATCAACTCCTCAAACTTCAAACCATGCATGGCTAATTGTCGTACAATCATCAATCAGTAGTACTCTGTATAAATTCAGTAGGCTTCAAATAATTGTGGGAAGAATGAATGAATTAATGTTTTAAATCGCAGCGGGAATAAATAAACGGTGGAGGGAAAAAAAAAAGAACGAAAAGTATCATTCCTGTCTATTGGTAAAATGTTATCTCATGTTGGTTCATTATTGTTGTAGATAGTTGGCCAAGCAAATAAAAAGACGATAAAAATAATAACACCCAACTACAATGTATTTAATAATTAATAATATGTCAACTGTTGTTATCTCAATGAAAACAGGCCCTGAGATTACGTAACATTTTAAGTACGATTTCATGCTTACTCAAATTTTATACAAAGATTTGGGAATAAAACCTTGAGGTAAGCAAGAATTTGTACGAAAAACATGTGTAATCTACGGGCCAGATCTGCAAAAATGTTTTATTTGGTAATTGATGACAATATTCATGTACACATGTTTGTGATTTTCATCTAGGAACATGGATTAGATGGTAGTTGTCTCCATGCAGTCCTGTCATCACACACAGCTATTTCATCTAAATAAAACTTCTGAAACAAATCGGTTAATTAGTCGATAGTGAGAGAAGGGAATTAGTGCAACATTCAATATGCTAAAACACTCCTCACTCATAACAATACATCTAAGTATATAATATTCCTTCCATGTTATCACTTTCTTGCTATTGAACATGCATTAATGATGATAATTGTTTGACACCTATCAAAATATTTCTCCCATGCAAATATATCCCTATTTAATCCATAAGCACTGGGGGCTTTTAATTCAGTATTTTCATGCAAATATTCCATGTTTTCCTTATATTTCTTTTTAGTATTTATTTTGGGAAAGGATAGGGTGGGGGGAGGCAGGACCCACGATTATTTTGAGATTCAGAGCCTCGCTTCTGGTAGATACATCAAAATTGTGATTTGAAATTTACTTGGGGTAGGTGGTAATACAAATGTAGACACTTGCGAGTACTGAACAATAAGCAATGAATTCTGCAAGTCAAAAACTTTTCGTGGGCCGATCAAACCATAAGCTGGACAAAAAAGCATACACACCCGTTTTTTAAATACACACCCGACTGTAGACTAAATGGGGTCAGTTTTTAAATGATTATGGCAACTCGCGATGCAACACAAAATATAGGACATTCTCAGCAGTCATGATGTGACCTAGGCCACACAGCGTGCGATTACGTGACCAGGTCACATGACCTATGACATCACTACCTCTTCCTCTTCTTCTTCGTCGGGTATCGAGGTGATGCCGTAATGGCTAACGATCTCGGAACTGAACATCTGTAATTAGGGCACAGCTTATGGGAAAATGGACCCTAAGAAATTTAATTGCAAGGACTTTTTTGTTTCTTTTTCTTTCTTTCTCTCTCGCTCTTACACAATACTATTATTGCATGTTATTCGATAATAAACTTGAACATCGTGTGAACAGTACAATAAGCATAAAATAAAATGTGCAAGAATTAAAAAAGTGAAGAAAAATTAATTTTAATTAAAAAATTGAAAAGAAAAATCGTGACTATCCAACTACTGGCCTATCCAACTGGTGATATGCAATCATGCTGGCATAAACGTGAACATAGTTAAAAGGAAAATATTAAGACATTAAAAACTTGGAATTTGTGGAGCGACTAGACCCAAGTACAAGGACGTAGACTGCACGTCACATCGACACCGATCTGCAGTTCTATACTTAAGACTTTGCCAAGGATGAGTTGAGAGAGATTCCACTGACCTGGTGTCTCTCTAACAGAGCCTCGGCCCCAGTTACATCCTTGGCCAGCTCGTCGGACGAAACCAGCGCACTCATGCTGTTGATCCATGTGGTCAAGTCTCTGTAAACACGAAAGCAGCAATGTGTCAGGACTGATAACTTACTGTTAAAACCTGCTCGCCATATGAATTTAAAATAAATAATTTTAAAATTGTTTTCAACGCCGGATTAATGATTGAAAACAAATGTTGACAAAGCTTGATCAGCAGCCTTACACATACTCAATAGTGATAGAAACTAACTTTAAAAAATGACTAGTATATAGCCTGAATAGCGAGACAAATAACAATAGCTATGAATTCCTACGTGCCCTCAGGATGACTAGCATTGGGAGATATGGCTCGGGCTAGCGGACTAGTGTTAATTTCGATACCTGGCTCAAACATTAATACCATTTAAGGATTGACTGGAATATTTTTTGCGTTCATCGAGGTATGAACGTAAAAACCGATGTGCAAACTGTATGAA
>JAVCKZ010091161.1:0-11734 GCA_034780755.1 Lepetodrilus elevatus
GCGTTAGACGGGATCGGGACTTCAGATTCAGTCCGTTATATGCGAGGGTCCGGTTTATGCGAGGCCGGTATATGCGATGTCTACTATATATATATATTATATATGCTCCACTTCAGGACATCGACAACAACATGTTTCCATGTCCGCAACAGCTGCTAATACTTACATAAGTTGTACATGCTAGACCCCGACACCTTTAATAGCATTTAAAACCATGTCATTATGTGATTGTGTTATGACAAACAGGTTCGCCCGTCGGCGCAATTCTACCCGGATATACGACGGTATACGTCCAAATGAGAAAGAATTAGCATTAAACAGCTGCAGTAATTGATCCACTCCACCCAAGCCGTGAGCAAGTCCATCCGAGTACCCGTCCCAAAACTTTGATGATCTATACTTCAAACGTCCGTCAGAACAACCCCCAGCTAGTAGGTCTGATCTAGGGCACGAGCCATCATTGTTTCCCTCTTACCCCTCAGGCTCGGCAAGAGTGGGGCCCCACCCCCCAAGTCAGGTCGCCCAACCAAGCGTGCGTATTTACGGACGTTGCCCTTAGCTTTTCCGTCCATTATCTATACAAATTTGACTGGTCCAACTTTTGTCCCCCGGATTAGATAATAATGGAAGTGGCCCCGAGACGTATCCGAATTTTAACAGTTCTGGTCGCCATAATTCTACCATCGCTACTCTGTAATTTGTTCCATTTTTTTCCCCGCCATTGTGCTGGGGGGTCCAATAGCACCCTAGAGTAATTGCCCAAATCCTCGGATGGCTAGCAAATGGCAACAGTACTCTGTTTGTTGGGCTTCCTTTAACACGATATCTTGCGGTTACTGGAGGTGGCAGTACAGACTACTGTGTTGTGGCCATGGACATCATTTCTGTGCAGGGTTGATGTTGCGAGTGAGCAGAGAACGTTTTGAATGCAGTTGCAGGTTTTTCTTTCCGTGATGAACGTCTTAAATTTAACAGATTTAGGGGCTTACACTTATTAGGCCTACTATCAAGCGCACGTTGATTTATGTTTGACTGCCAACATCGACACTTCACATGCAGAAATATAACACTTTGAGAAGGTTAAAGACATACTATCACAGTCTGACACAGATTAAGTTGTCGCTTTGGACCGAATTAGAGTTAAACATGCAAAATACATGCATGCTCTTAGCATACACATCATCGCTATTGTACCTCCAAATATCTTGTTACCGCTGTAGAATAGGTAACATTCCATTGCAGTTTACACTTCCTGGTATAACCAGTATAACATTTCCTATGGTTTACTGACTAAGGGAGATAACTTTACCCAGTGAACACGGTCAAAGTCATCTGTCACGAGCACTGGCGCCATTTATGTGCAGACAGTCCATGTAGACGTATTCATGATTACATGCTATAATTATGGCCTATATAGCTGCAATGATTAAAACTCATTGCAAAAGCAAACAGCTATTATATATATGCATCATCACTACAAATAGTGTAACACTAACCCACATTGAATGATCTGACCCCCGGTGTCGCTCCGCCGGGTCCTAATGCAAAACGATCATTATTGTGATTATATCAAGAGAATGGTACCCCGACACCATGGACACACCTTCGCAATGCCACAGTTAAGAGTTTTACTTCATATACGCTGTTCAGGCTCGTCTCCGCCCACTTTCCTCCTCTAGCCAGTCGTCTGTAGACCGGGACCAGCTGCCATCGGTTTGCGTGAGGGCGTTGTCATGGCTGCGCAACCTCATCGCCGCTATCCAGACTCGCGCGAATTACGGATTTGCCCCCCGGGCTTGGCCCGAAGTGGAAACCCTTTCCTGGCTAGCTCGGGCTCAGTCCCCGGCGTTCCCAGGCCAGACGTTAGTCGTGTACACACGCGCTCCTCATCCCGTCACGGATTTCTATTACTAGACTTATATTTGTGGATACCTCGGAATACAAATAAGGTAAGTATTAATAATATGTATGTATGTATGTATGGATGTATGGATTTCTATACAACCAATGTCTCACGACTAGTGACTGAAAGCGTATGTTGTCAGTGTGGGTGCCACTTCCGTGTATACCATGCAGATATTTAATACGATGATTATGTAGGCTACATGCTTATTTGTAGCCCACTCTTGTGTTAATTCGAGGAAACAATTAGCTTAAGCATAATGAATATCATTCTTGACAAGAGGACATTAAAAAACAAACAAACATTTGATGAGTGACTTCTCCGTGGTGGTCATTATTCTCGACTGATAAATAGTTGCGTGAGGACGCTGAGTGGATGGGGGGCTTGTGTCATCTCGTGTAAACAACGCTAGATGGTCTAATGGTCTAACAGGCATAGGAAACTCTACAGACAGCATCAAGTATACACACAATTACATATTAAGTAACATCAGAAGTAATACAAATAGAGAGTATGAAGAATATCCCACATATACGTGTACTGTGTCATGTATACATACAGGTAACATCAATGATACACAAGGATACGTGCAGGCAGGTAACATCAGAAGTATACACACAGGTATCAAGGATACACAAGGATACACACACATGTAACATCAAGTATACACACGCAGGTATCATAAGAAGTATACATGTACACACAGGTAACAACATGATACCCAATGATACACACAAGTAACATCAGGAGTATACACACAGGTAACATCAGGAGTGTACACACAGGTAACATCAATGATACGTGTAGGATATGCACAGGTAACACAAAGCATAGGCTACACACCCAGACAACATCAAATATACCTACGGGTAACAAAAACAACACCAGAGGAAAATAAAGTAAAGTACAAAATACAGTACATCTAGACCTATACTTACAGGTAGAACAAAGTATACCTAGACCACACAGAGTAAGCAATGCTTTCAGTATTCAACAGCTAGACACTGACACTTATAGATGAGTAGTATTTTAATTCATTACGGTTTTTTTCAGACTGATGTATTCTAATTCATATATATGTAGTTGTGGTACTCAGATAGTGCATCAGATTATATTAATGTATTTGTGAATAGTGAATACCATAGAATAATACTAGTTTATGAATAGGCTGTACTATATTGGATCTAGAAGGTGATATTTGCAATAAATACGATACAACTTGTAAAACCGTGAGCATTAATACACAAGAAGTCTATCCGGATATTCAAGTGTAATGACGTATTTGGTTATAATATACTGTGTATAATGAACAGTTGTGTATCGTTAATAACTTTGGCTCACCATGTACTTTTGAATCCGTAAACAAAAGACTTATGGCGTATTAGTATAGTACCCTGGGGGTCGTTTATATAACACACATGTCACAGAGAGATTCGTCAGCCAAATGCCGGTATTAGCTCCAACTGAACCTTTCTGTATTCTAGTATTGGACTGGAGACACCTTTCTGTATTCTAGTATTGGAGACACCTTTCTGTATTCTAGTAATGGAGACACCTTCCTGTATTCTAGTATTGGACTGGAGACACCTTTCTGTATTCTAGTATTGGAGACACCTTTCTGTTTTCTAGTATTGGAGACACCTTTCTGTATTCTAGTATTGGAGACATTCCTAGTTTTAAATGATACTCTTCGAAATTCGATGACCCACTTGCAGCCGCTATTAACCTTGCAAATCGCTCATCTTTCTCTCTCTATCTCTTTTTCTCTATCTCTCCTTCTCCCCATTTGTCTCCCTCCTCCCTCCCCCTCTCTCTCTCTCTCTCTCTTTATCTCTCTCTCTTTCTCTCTCTTTCTCTTTCTCTCATATCTTCCCCCTCTCGTAATGGAGATGACACCAACCAGTATATTTCATCTGGTTGAGCGATATATACCGAACACATACACATTCACCCTGCAGCGTGTTTGTATGTTTGGAGGCTAGTGGTTGGATGGGAAGTCCCGCCGAGTCATGTGCTATACATACAGCAGCAGGTGAAATGTTCGATGCCCCCGGGGCTTTCATCCCCTCACAAACAGACCGATTGTAGCCAGCGTCTGAAGGCCTGCTCACCTAGTATAGCCTCAATCAGCTGTTCGAGTGGTGTAGGCCGGATAACGACAGAGCATACATAGCCTCAGTCAGCTGTTCGGGTGGTGTAGGCCGGATAACGACAGAGCTCACATAGCCTCAGTCAGCTGTTCGGGTGGTGTAGGCCGAATAACGACAGAGCTCACATAGCCTCAGTCAGCTGTTCGGGTGGTGTAGGCCGGATAACGACAGAGCTCACTTTGCCCAGTTTAGCAATATTCAGTCGTTACTTAATTTAATAGGCAAACAATGATGCATATACAATTCAAGTATGTATTTTATGCAAAGCCACGGGTCCACATTCAGTAATACACTAATAGTGTATTTACACATGTACATACGACTGCTATGCAGTACATTAATAACAATATTAATTTGCATTTGCAGAAAAATATCATATTGTAAAGATAATTCATGCAGTATAAATAATTGCAAACTTAGTACATTACATGTTTGTTATCAGGTGTCAGATGACATAGTGGTAGCAAATGCATGGTGATATCGTTGGAAAGTAATACTTGAGGTTAAATATCAAGTTCGAAGATTACGGTATACAGATCATGATAAAATGAAACTCATCTTCAATTTGCTACTTGTTACACATAATACAAAACCTCTCATATACTAGTATCTACCTTGCTGTACACCAAGATGAGCCATATTAGTAGTGTGTATGGTAACCAAAGAACTGTAAACGTTCTCAGCAACCTGTTTTGTTTTGTATCCTTGTCCTCTTTACATTTTCTTCCTGAACTTGATTCTTCATAACTACCTTAATTCTTCGTAACAACTGAATTCTTTTTCATTCTGACCGTACTTATTCTTCATTAGGACCTTAATTCTTCTTCATACTGAACTTAATTCTTCTTCATAACGATCTTAATTCTTCATAACAACTTAATTATTCTTCATAACGACCTGAATTCTTCATAACAACTTAATTCTTCTTCATAACGACCTTAATTCTTCATAACAACTTAATTCGTCTTCATAACGACTTTAATTCTTCATAACAACTTAATTCTTCTTCATAATGACCGTACTACATAATGACCTTATTTCTTCATTATTCCAGACGAAGACTGCCAGACTACCGTGGAGTCACAGGTCTTGTGACTCAGCCTCGTCATGTCTTCTCCTGTGACGTCACGACCCTCGTCCGTCACAACACCCAATGGACATTTCAACAAGATATCCGGTGTTCCATGTCCAGCGACACCCACAAGATATACGGCCCCGGTTCACATCGACGTGGGCGGTGTCATATATACTTCTTCCCTGGAAACACTTACAAGGTAAATCAAAGTCATTGATTTAACAGAGAGTGGTACGAAGCAGACACAATATTGATTGACCCAGTGTTAGGCCTACAGTAGGCTATCATATCAATAATGTGCACGTTTATATTGCGGTCAAATCCACGCTAGAAAACATGCTAAGATTGCTACATTTATTAACCCTGTCATTGGCTTAGTGTGCTCTAATGTTCCTTCTCAAATCCCTGGGGAGTATACATCCGATGAGGAGAATAAATAAGAAATACAAAATTAGCAAATCGCAAACAAAACATTCTAATCTGGGTATCGTTTCTCGGAAGACCACAAGGACTCTCGTAGCGATCTTTAATACATACGAGAGCGCTAATGGTCGCTTCGAGAAAAGATACACTGGAACCGTTTTCATTCCTGTGAATAGCCTTTAACATGCTTTTAACTTGCTTTTAAACACAATGATCCGTATGCACAAACGTAGTTCAACCACAATTTAGGCTAAACTAGGTTTAAGCGAAGTTATACTGCTGTCGGTATGATCCTTAAACTACGGTTTAACTAAACTACGGTTTAACTAAACTACGTCTGTGCATACGGACCCAGATGTCCACGATCGAAATTGATTTATACCTACCGAATTCTCCATATTTCGCTGGCATTATCATCAGGCGTGTATTTGTAATAACACTTTATATAATTACATAAACAGAAATAGCGACAATTTTAATCAAGATCTACAGCGCCGTAAAGTGAACCATCTCGACTATGTATGCATGTGCCACAGTGCCCAAGGACAGAACAGTCGTCTCCATTGTACTTTGATGCACGCATCTCGTCACCAGAGACCAGAGCGCTTGACACCAACCATGATATAGCTCGTAGGCAAATACCCCGGCAGTAACTAGCGGGAACTATAAATATGCCCACTGAAAATAGCTTACGTGACGTATGCAAGGAACTTGGAGGTTCGTAATATGTCAGGATTACACAACAAACAATTAAACATTGGTACATGGTCTATATTCAAAATCTTACCAGTTGCGATAAAATTATCAAAGACGTTTAATGACTTCTGATAAGAAATCCTTTGTATTGGGGTCAAGGTCATCTAGATGTTGTTCTCATCTCTCCCAGTTTTCTAAGAACGACTTTGTGAATTTGATGAAATTACAGATTGGAATAGCTGGTCAAATTCAGCATTTCATTATGAATTACAATATTCGAACATCAAACTGACGAACCAAGTCGGTGGTAGTTAGCAATACTCTTTGAAAGGATTCCCGTTGTGATTATTAATTAGAACCATCAGAGTCTATTCCTCTAACAACTGGCATTATATCCTTCACCATTACATCCTGGAAAACGTTGCAGCATGCATACTTGTTACACTATACACAAACTGACATTTGACCGAATTCCCAAATGAACGCGATCTTTCTTCCCTCAAAAACAAACTCTGTACTCTTTTAGAGTAAGTGACACCTAAAGCAAATCGTTTGGTCAACACAAGTGCCTCTCGCACCTTCACGAAACGGACCCAGTGAAGACCAAATGCCGAGGGTGGCTCCCCTTGCAGGCCATTGTCAACTAAGTGCCTCTCGTGGCGTAAGTAGAAGCAATTGTCATGTGTTGCAGCGATACCGGCAGCTGATGCCTGTGTAGGCGATCAATACGCTGTCGCTGTCGCCGCACTACGGGGCTCCTCTGACGTCGCTCTTCCGCGGTGACGGCGCGCAGTGTATGGCATGTGTTTTCGCCGACCACTGCTTCATCACGAATCTTCCTGAACACTCCAGAGTGTTCCTACAAACACTTCCGGCTTCATTGCTGCCCCTCGTACTTCCTGTATTGAATTGGCCTTCATACTTCATTACTGCATGTGTACCATCTTCTCCATCGTACCCACTCTGTACTATGCTTTCTGTACTGTCTTGGCCTTTATACTTTCTGTAATGACTTGCCCTTCGTACCGTCTGTACTTTCTTGCCCTGTATACTTTCTGTAATGACTTGCCCTTCGTACCAGCTGTACTGTCTTGGCCTTTATACTTTCTGTAATGACTTGCCCTTCGTACTTTCTGTAATGACTTGCCCTTTATACTTTCTGTAATGACTTGCCCCTCATACTTTCTGTACTGTCTTGCCCTTCGTACCGTCTGTACTTTCTTGCCCTTCATACTTTCTGTACTGTCTTGCCCTTCGTACCGTCTATACTTTCTTGCCCTTCATACTTTCTGTACTTCCCCTCTCACTGCCTTCATACCTCTTCTGACTCGATTATCACATTTTCGGTTCTGTTTTACCCCTCAGGATTCCCGAGCTGTCGTGATCATCATACTGCGTCGTGTACGGTTTTGGCCATCAATACTTCATACCCTGCCTTGACCATCATACCTTCTCTTGCCCGTAATGCCTTCTGTATTATTGACATTCATACTTCATGTTTACTGTCTCGACAACATCTCATAATTTCAGTGCTGTCGTCATATTAAGTCATGTACTATTTTGACCATCATTCTATATATATATTCTTTCCTCATCATTTTTCATCTACTTTCTAGGATTTCATACATCTACTGCCGACCATATGTCTTGACCACCTTACTTTATAATTATACTCTCTTGCCCATCATTCTTCATGTCCTGTATTGCACTTCATGCCTCTACTGCCGACCAAAATATCGCAATCTCACTACAATCAGATCTTAGCCTAGCTGAGTAACGCGCGAATATCATATATATCTGTTTGAGCGTTAGTTTCGGATCTTATTTTAACGAGACTGATAATATCAGTACTTCTTATACTGTCTTGACCGGAACCGGAATCACAATACATGTGTCCTACTAGTAGCTTTGTTTGTATGTACAACCCTATGAGCCGAGACGGAACGTGAGAACACATTGGTCCATTGAGTAATTTGCTCAATGACATAGGTGGAGTTATTATTAATTTTTTTAACCATCTAATTGTTCTTTTTCTTCTCATTATTATTATTATTATTATTATTATGTTTTTATTATTATTATTATTATTATTATTATTAATAATAACAATAATAATAATAATAAGTATTATTATTATTATTATTTATTATTATTATAATTGTTATTATTAGTATTATTATTAGTATTATTAGTATTAGTATTAGTATTAGTATTAGTATTAGTATTAGTATTACCGGATGAATACTGTTCGTGAAAGGAAAGTTTCAAGAGCAGGTTATATTGGGCAATCATTTCACTTAAATACTACGCTAAGATTCCGATGTGGCAAGATAATGATACACCTATTTTATAGAGTTATAGAGTGGGTTACAGAATAAAACTCGTAAAGACTCGATGCGGATCAATTCTATGAAGGAAATTAACTAGGCAAGATATCAATTTTGAAAACATTTTCTAATTTCAAATAAAGTTGTGACTCTCTTATAGACACGGGAACTGAATGCCATTCCGTGTTTCTTGTACTTAGTTTGATTCGAGATAGCAATTTCATCCCTAACAGTCTCGGCCGAAAACCTCGCCTGAGGCAACCCTGGCAAATAATTATAGCGTTCCACGGGGGTACCCCTATCCCCTTACCCCCCGCCCGATGACTAGCCGCCTGCGCAATACATGGGAAGTCGCCCGGATATGTACCCTCGGGGTACTTGGCATAAGAGTGAGGCCCAACAGGGGTGGTGCCTCTAATGCCAGACCCGCGACTTTATGGATTGTAGTCTAGAGCAGATATATCTATATACCATGTACTAGTACCCCGCATTCACATAGACAATTATTATGTACAATGCGATATTATTTCAGCGAGAATGAATGGTAATAGTATTATGAAGCACCGTAGAACCATAATTATTTGATATGGATGGGGGGGTAACATTATAGTTAATTATTATCAGATTTATATCTAAGCCTATGCTGATGCTAGCGAAACTGATAATTTGTCGAACTATTCAATCTATATAGTTCTATAAACCACTACCAACAACTAAACGGTAACACTACAAGTTCTATTGGCTTCAGTTTCTGAAAACTATTTTCTGTAGTGTTCATGGTCAGTATCTTCACTCGGCTAGCAATTCTATAACAATTTAAAGGGTTAACGATGACGTCTACGCATGGACGATTAATATTATAGATCCATATAGACGTTTGCTATTTTCAGTCACTTAGGCTTCAGAGACACAATATGATACATGGATCTTAGACGCATTACGTCGATGTCGCCTTGCAGAGTTGTGTGTCGTATTACACCCATTCCAAACATAAATGGAAGTAGACTCACTTTAGATCTGCCAGAGACCATATACTGTATATGATCTCTGGATCTGTATATCTACATAGGTGTCGTCGTCATTGGGTTGAAAACATCCTCTGAAACAACGCCAATGTATTATACGTACTTTAACACCCACCGGGTGAACGCGGGATACATGGCGGATGATATTATGTAATAATGACCATGTATTTCAGAGGATGGACAGCAAATGTTAGAAGTAGTTTCGTCATGGACTACTAGGTGTATAACCCATTGGCATGGATTGTTTTCCAGGGTTCTGTTACGTGCATACCCTGGAGGCGAGTTTAAAGTTTTAGTTGGCAAGGGTTGGGCACACACTCGTGAAGGTTAGAGGTCGTCGAGCAGGACCTTCTGGAAGTCGGTTGAAGGAGCAAAGTCTGTCCAGCCATTCCAGTCTTTAAGATAATGCAACTCGTTTAATATTGTTTGTGTATGAGAAGTAGTACAGGCCGTTGCTATGGCTGCTTCTTCTTAGTGCGGAAATGCCCCAGGGCTAGGTTCTTTCGACACTTCAATTCACACAAATCTTTTAGGTGCTTTGGCAACAGGCAATTTGCTAGGGCTTTACGTGTTATTTTACTAAAAGCAGTCATAACCGATTTAATATACAGAACGAGCTGGAAACACCCGTAGCCGACGTGTCAGAATTATACGTATTGTTATGTTGTCATGGCAAGATCGCTCCAGTCTTTGATCAAGGGCTTCGGGGCATAGCCCGAAACGAGGATAATTAAATAAGAATGGTTGTGTACAAAGATGATTTCATGCACAAAAAAATAGTCAGAATGGTAATGAAGCAGTGTGCGCCCGGGGCCAAATATACCTCCTGCTAGACGATCCCCTGCTGAATAGTATTCTTCACGTCCTCCCTTTTTAAGACGCAGTAAAGGAACAATTATAATGAGCCGCCCGGATGAAATACAAGCTTCTAGCTGGTATTTACAATGGCCGTGGGGCCAAAGGAACAAAATGAAGGCATGGATGGAGCGCCTACGGGCAGATAATTTGAGTTGAGTGTATACTATAGCCTAGCAAAGGCTCCAATTTCTCTGATCGTAAACAAAGCCGATATTAAATAGAACACCTTAGTGTGTTCAGGAATATAGTTCACGATGAACTATATGTGTCAATGCATTAGGGATATTGCGTATAATGTCAATGATGAACAGAAATGCAAGCTGTCGGAAGCAGAATAAAGCAATTACAATACTATGTAAAGGTTTATACATGACATTGTATAGGCATATGTATGAATGCATATACTTTAACCGGAATATATACACTGAATCTTCACATGTAATGGGATTAGATAGATACACAAGAAAGGAATCAACTACAAGAATTTTTATTTTTTTTGCTTAAAAAAAAACAGAAAGAAGAAATACATGTAGATCTATAGGCCCTATGTACTTTAGTTGTGGGTTGTCGACGTCTTATTTTGAATAATTCCTTTAGTCGCAACAAAAAGACAAACACGACACAGACTAACTACGGGATCAAGCACCAAAATATTCTCCATTACTCAGGCGGTGTTTATAGCCCCACTCTTACTTGACCGGGAGGACTTGTTGTAACATCTGTTTGGCCCTTGGCACACCCGTCCGTCTGCACACGACCTTTCCGTGGCCTTGCTTACCACCCACGGCACTATAGGTAATAGGCTGTTACAGCGACTCCGAGTGGACTCGGGTCTTCACACGCAACCAGTCATGCTTGTAGTAGTCCTACATAATCATAGGGCTAATTTGCCTGGTATATTGGACACACTTTTAAAGTCTTTGAGACAATTGTCAAATCTAAATCATTCATGTTTTCAGATTCATAGTCCTGTCGTCAGGCAATTAAAAACAATAATCATAACCTTTTGTTTTATTTGAATTTTAGAACTTCATGATTGTCTGGCAACATCTCAGTATGAGATCGTATTTTATGGGTTGCCAAGCCATGTTGCCATTGTTGGCATCAAGGGCAATAATGTTGCTAATGCTGCAGCAAATGCTGCCTATGGTAGTTCAGTAACATCAATGTCAATCCCATACAGCGCTGCTCCTTTCTAGCTGTTCTGTCTTTACTTTCTGTCCGACACATGCGCAGTTACCAAGGATCAACACTGCACAGTGTAACTGCGCATGCGT
>JAVCKZ010091172.1:0-11733 GCA_034780755.1 Lepetodrilus elevatus
TGTCTGAGATTGGACGGTCATTGGTGTTTCCACTTGAGAGAAAACTGTATAGATAGACGACTAGCGACATGTTCTCACGACTTTCAGATAGTTACTAGCAAGCTATAGTCCACGTGCAAATCGCTGTTGGACAGTGAACTAGCGCTAGAAAAGTCGCACGTGGAGAGCCGCCTTTAGAGGATATTGATCTCTGACTGACCATCTTTGGCATAGCCCTCGGCACAGCCACACGTCTCCACTCTGACCAGCTGTATCTCGATCGACTTGATCTGGGCGTCGCATTGGTCCACCTGTAGCTGATAAACATCTCGCGGGTTACCATGGTTACAGCTCAGTATGTTGTACATGTGCATGTACTAAGGCACTGAATTTGAAATCAGTAGAACTTTCAGTTGGATATATTGAACCTACCCCAAACTAATATATTAATTTCCATGATCTCACTGTTGATTGTCATAATAATATCCACCTAGTACACTTATTATTCATGTATTTTGTACTAGTAAAGAAACAATTTGTATTATTACCATTATTATTACTATTATTACCATTATTATTATTATTATTATTATTAATATTATTTATTATTTTCATTATTATTATCATAATCATCATTATTATTGTTACATGTATTTTGAATTAGTTAACCATGGGAGTAGAGTGAGTAAATTATTGTTTTACATAACAGTGGGAATCTCTCACCCATACAGTTAAATATGGTTAACCTTCTCCCTGCTGAATAAAATCAAAGTGTTCTATTTCTGCACGTGATCGGGCAACTTAAGTCACCCTCAGCAGGGAGAGGGTTAATAGACCACATAAAAGAGCATTGTATAATTTGATAGCAATTAATTTGTTCCCATTAATTTAAATATTTCCGTTTACAGTGGAACATACAAATAGCGTACCTCGCCTGTAAGTGGTTTTGAAATCAGCAGATTTGACGAGTCCAACTTTCCTTTAACCTTGAACCTCGGTACATTCTGTTTCTGTAAAATATACAGAGAATACAGGACAGATTAGTAAAACATAAACACAATAATTCAATTTACACTAAAATAATCAGGATATAAATGTTGTATAATTAAATATTGGACAGGGCTCTAGACTAACATATGCCTGACATAGAGAGTCAAGTTAAATTGCACTACGGGTAGGGTTTGCAATTAACACTCGCTCACATGCCCGCGCCATTTCTCCCAATGTTAAAGGTATCCTAATGAGGGCGAGTAGGAATTCATGTTTTTTGTAAACCATTATTCGGGCGAGTACGTTTTAAAGTTAGTTATTATCCCTAACTACGGGCAACCTAATTTTTATCAAATAACACTTATGGCGCCTTTACAACTTGCCCCGACTAGCCCTGGAGGCAAGGGTCTCTAATTGTTAGACTGGAGCCCAGATAGGAGCCCTGATTGGAGCCCAGATTGGAGCCCAGATTGGAGCCCAGATTGGAGCCCAGATTGGAGCGATGTATCTCACCTCTTTAACATTGGTGAGAGTGTCCGGAGAGATTGTGAAGTTTACAGGTTTGGGTTTGCATTTCTCGTCTTGATCCTGAAAATTGGAAAAATTGGATAACAGCATTACAGCAACATAATCGCAGAATTATGTGTGGACTGATAAACTCAATAATATAAACCATTTGAAATATTAATCTTGAATGATCCCAAAATAATTAATAACATTTCATAGTGAGCTAAAAATGTAAAATAATTAATATTTACCACCAAAAAAAATAGCCAAATGATTTATTATTTATTTATTGTTGACAAATATTTTAAGAAGCATTGACAATAACACTAAAAAATACAGAAGAAAATGAAGAATTAAATTTTCATCAGAAAATCAGACCAGGTCCCATTCCAGGAAGTAAATTTGACGTCAAATCATGAAATTATCAATGTGTCCAAGATAAGTAATAACGTGAACCTTATATTCGATGATAAATTCACACTGCTTCTGCAAGTCCTTGTTGAGTAGTGACCTCTTCATGTCGACCTTGACACAGTACTGGAATCAGGAGCGAAAAGAATTGTAGTCCGTGAAATATATAACTGCATCCCTAAGTATGTTCTATTTCAGGCCTGTATTCCATTTCAACGGGGAGTATGTGTGTGAGTACATGTGTGAGTACGTGTGTGAGTACATGTGTGAGTATGTGTGTGAGTTATAGGCTTGTGTTTCACAAAATGATCATAAATCAGACCCTGAGATTACAAAACATGTTTTAGTACAAAATCCTGCTCAACTCAAAGTGTTGTTCACAAATCTCCATGACAAATTTGAGCTTGAAAATCATTCTCAACAAGTTTCATAATCTTGGAGCCATAAATGTGCAACAACTTTTTTTCAGGAAGTGATGCAAAGCTCCATTTGTGGCCAGACTACAGAAACGGAAAAATGCATATTCTGATGACTGGAGGAGTATGTACATTAAGGAAAACGCATGTCTGGGGTTGGTTTCACATTGTTTTTCAGACTGCCAATAAATTAAGATCATTCACCTGAATGTTAACAAAGACTCCATGATATGTCTCGTACAAAGTCTTCCCAGCTTTTGATTTCAGGGGCACTTCAAACGGTATTTCTGTTTTTCCTGACGGCAGTTTACCCGCTCGCGCTACCTCCAGGGTGTAGTTGATCAACGGTATCGGCTGAAAATAAACAAAACACAAATTAAAATATCACTACCTGATTAAATGACAAATGTTTAATTAATGGACAACAAATATAATCTATGATATTGCAAAATAAAATGTTATAATAATTATATTCAGTGCCCTGTGAATGCCTGACATGCACCCATTTGTTTTAACCATGCATGCTAGCCATGCTAACTGTTACTATGCAAGTAAATACGGCAATGTGTAGCCGGGTGTGATATAAGATGCTCCTACTGGTCTCAGCCAGCAGGGTTACCCTTTTGGCTAAGTTGGTTGCATTGTCTGTTGAACTCACTATCCATCAACTTGGATTTGAATCCCAGGATTGGTAGTGGTCCTATTCATATATGTTAAAGTTAGTGAGTGAGTGAATTATTGTTTTACGTCACAGCAGGAATCTTTCACCATTACATGATGACATTAATTTTGTTAAGGAATTGAGAAATTAACTGATTAATGGAAATCACAATCATACTTTGAGAGAATTGTAGAACGCTTCGAAGACTCCGACACTCTTGGCACTGAGCTGTAGGTTGACGACGCCGTCCACCGTGAGAGTTATCCCTTGGTGCTGTAGCTCTCCTCGACTCTGAACCACCACTACACCAGACACCACTTCCTGTAACCATGGTAACACACACAGCAAATAGCAAGTACAATAATGGTCGATAAATAAGCATTTATATAAGAATTATATTAATTAACCTGTCTCGATGCTGAAGGCAACCAGAGATGCCATAAAGAACAGTACTTGTGCCTAGGATAATCCAGCAGGGAGAGGGTTTAAAAAACCCAATGGAATTGGACAAAAATACATAATTGCATTGATCTTCACGTACACCAGTTCTGTGTACAGTGCAATGTAAACTGTGACGTAACATTCTAGATGAGTAAACACTTTTACTAATTAGTGTTGGACATCTGCCCAGGTAAATCTGGTTCAATCCCCAATATCGACAAATATTACAAATGGTCCCCAATGTGGATCATAATGGAAATTAAAGTACTCTTCTACAACATGGGGGTGTGGCATTATTTATGACCGATCGAAAACTGAACATAATCATGATTAGACATCTTCAATCAACGTACATACTATCGATGCCTTTTGGAAAAAGAAGCAAGGCTATAGTATAGCATCATGACTATGTTATAACGTATGCAGAAGCTGACAAAGCAATCATTTGACAAACTCACTCCTTCTTTATAAACTTTGTTGACTTTCTTCAAACGAATGTCTATCGTCGCCATTTTGGAAAGTCATGTGACCGGCATTTCCTGCCCCACATAACATTGACAAAACACAATTTATTTTTACCGACAATTAGGTTACAATAGATAACATATCATCATTATGTTTGACTAATTTTACAAGTAATCATGTTTCCTTTTAGGAAAACATGCATAAGTTAAAAACGTGATAATACATTTTCTATCATTGTAATAAGATGTTCCTTTCACCTCCCTATTTGTTTGATAAACATGGTAAATAACACCACTAGCGATATATAAGCCAAGCATTATATTCAAATTTGGACCAACTTTAAAATAACTATTTAAATAAACCCCGTTATAAGTATTGCATTTATTTGTATATATTAACAGCAGAATAATATAAAATAGTCAATATTGAAAGGGGGGGTGAAAAGAACAGCCGTTGTCAAACGGCGTCGTTAAGAACGCTACCGGGCAAGTGCATGAAGCTAAATCCGTAGACAGGACCCTTACAAGTGTTAGTTGTACACATCGAGAATATTGACAGAAAATGTGATCGGCATGTCTCCAGGAGCCCGAGTAGATAGAGCAATAGGTTGAGTGTTTTAGAAGAAGGTAACGGGTTGCGTTTACATATTTCGTAGACCGGGTGCTTAAAAAGTTAACGGAGTCAACAGGAACTTATTGTAGACAGCATGGCGCAAGCAGTGGAAACTTTACCCCAAGACCTGCCTGATGATGTCAACGTTGCCGATCTCTGTGATTGCGGGTACGTATTTACATGGCAACCTGAGTATATATAATAAGTCACTGGTCAAGCGAAAACAAACCAATATATTATTTCAAGGTCAGATCGAGGGAAATTTAGTTTGATTTTCAGACCACATAAAATATAATGTTTCTTTTCTCTCTCGCTCTCTTTCTCTATCTTTCTCTCCCTCCCTCCCTCCCCCCTCTCTCTCTCTCTCTCTCCCTCCCTCCCTCTCCCTCTCTCTCTCTCTCTCTCTCTCTCTCTCTCTCTCTCTCTCTGTCTCTCTCTCTCTCTCTCTATGTGTGTGTGTGCGTGCGTAGACATCATGAGAATAAAATATTGCATAAATCATTGAAATATACGCGTTTACCAGACAAACTATACATGCATATGATAAGCCCGAGTGTGACTAATTAGACATGGTATAGGGGATACTATAATTATATGACATGCTGTGTGTAGTAATGTATGAATATATAGCCTAATACGTATCGTAGTATCACCATAGTTTACAGAGGCACTGTTGGTAGAGTAACCTTTGACATCCTTCACAGCAACTATACTTGAGAAAGTCAACAAAATTTAAATGTGGTACATGCACGTGTAGACATATATCCCAACCATGCAAGCCTTTCATTGTATTTCTCCATGGAATTTTATCAGGCCTATACCGCTGTCCAAATTTAATTAATTTTCCCCCGGGTTTAGAAGGAAAGACATGAACAAGTAATGCAGTAGGTCTACACATTATGTCCATAATTATTAACTATTAATATAACTACCTAACCTTAATTAATTTGGCTATATTGTACTCATATTATTCTAACATCGCATTGCCATATGAATATTCCTTGTGTATGCATATTTAATGTCCACATGGGTAATAACACAGAATCAAATATATTCCATTTTAAAGTAGGGTATATGTTCATGCATTTTGTTTATTCTGTTAACTAGTTCTGACTTATTTAACTGACAGTACCAGTGTATGAATAAATAAGCCGTTAACAATATGTACAGTAAAACACCGATGCCCCATAAGTATAATATACTTTAGGCCTACTTCTATCAAGAAAATGTAGTATATAACGCACATCTATAGTTTTAATCAGCTTATATATACAGGGGTCGACTGTTTTTAGTTGGGTGTGTGTTGTCACTGCCGGGAACTTGCTGTATTTATCTTAAGACTTATCAAGATTACAGGTATTGTATATTAGTACCCGGCTGTACCCCTTTAAATTCTCGCGTTTGAATTAACAAACTATGTGAGCTTACACAAACCACCACCTTACGAATGCCGACATGGAATTATTTACGCCTGTAACATTATGACCGTAATTATGTCAGTGTATGTATCCAGGGAAGCGAATCTAGTGACATGTCAACGCATTGGCGAATCTTTCCGCGGAGTTGCTGCCAATAAATGCGATAGCTTAAGTAGGCTACATGCCAGTAACGTACGTACTGTTCGTAGGACACGACATTCCCGTATATATTACGAATTTTCTTAAAGGAAGGGTTGGATCGGAATAAAAAACAATAACACAAACTAGGCTACACATTGGCATGAAGAGAACTCGTCGGTTACGAACCACACGCGTACGCATAGCCTAGATATACATGCACCAGCGTACGCACAATGTAATGCTAGTGAGGAGATGAACACGTACACACACCGCGCGCACACAAGCAAGCAAGCAAACACACACAGACACACACACACACACACACACACACACACACACACACACACACACACACACACACACACACACACACACACACACAAAATACACACACACACACACACACACACACAAACAAACACACGCACACATACATTGTCTCTAATAGTACAAACCCACATACATAGGGTCATTGTATCGTAGTTGTCTCAGACAAATGCTTATGCCCTACACAATAATCAATATTTAATCTATTGTACAGTTGGTTTTAATATTCACATACAAAACACGTCGACCTATGTTTTAATGAAGTCTTACAACAATCTCTTCAGCGGCGGCACCGTCAACTCAACAGTGTCTGGAAGCGTTCAGAATAGCACTTCAGAAAGACCTCCACCTTTCCTTGCAACTGTCTGATCACCTGCAATATAACAGTTATTGGTAATGCGCCTCAAATGTTAGAATGACAGTGTCAGTATTATGCAGTGAGCTATCTGTTCTGGCCATAGAAGCATATACATTATTTCTACTTGTCTTAATGAATGCTTCCTCTAGAGAACGAAAGCCTGTGGTTTCGATGGGAATGCGTTAACATGTAGATACTAGGCCACAGGACTTAATCTGAAAATTGAGTCGATGTACTATAGTAAATGTCAAAATATTATCAATACCCAGCTGTTTACTGTAACTAAATACAAGATAAAACTGGTGGTAACATGTTAGAACAAACGTGCCTTCGTAGGAATACTCAAGTGGCCGCCGTGACATTTACTGCATTGTCGAATCAACGTGAATGTATCAGTGATTATTAAGCATCAAGGGAAAACGTATTTACACGCTAATCCTAGCTGATTGTAGAAAGCATACACATTTGCACCCTAGAGCTTATGCAGGCATTTAGGTACAAACCGTATATACAACCACGCACCGTTGGACTCCCTGTTTAGTTAGGCGTAGAACGATACAATACACACGGGGGTGTCATGATATCTTTGAACTAAAGTACTTCTAAAAATGTAAATGTAAAATGAACTGTACACTGATAAGACTACATTATGCACGAGTTCTAGAATTTGGGAAAGATACAGGTAACGTAAATTGTCCCAAATAATAAGATAATGGTGCATGTAAGTAAGGCATGTATGAACACGTGCAAATCATGGCAATATAAAGGTTATTAAGGGTACTTTGTCAAATTTAGGACATCCACGATAACGTATAATGAAAGTTAGCCGTAGGGAGAAAAAATAAGTCTGACCATACTACATGTAACGTAGACTTTCTTACTATTAGTATATAACGTAATTTGAAGATTGTTCTTGCCATCTATAGACTCATGATTTACCCTTTCCTATGAACGTTGACATTGATGTATTGCTTCAATAGTTCTTTTTAATCTCCACAATATTTGTTCGCAATATCTATTTACGTATCCTATTTCGTCCTCTTCCGGGGTGCAACTATGTAGTTGACTTCCTGTTTGGTTTGAGAACTTCCGGTAGACGTATTACTTAACACACCCTCGATGTTTAATGTTGATATCCTCATTCAGATATTCGGACCCCTGGGGCTCGTTCCACAGACCGCGATAGTGACTCTACGAGAGTCGTAAGTACTATACGTCATCATGGAGTTGCTAAGACGTTACGACTCTCGTAGCGCTACCATCGTTCTGTGGAATCAGGATCGTGATAACAAACCCGAAGCGTAATACCGTATCTTGTACACGAAACGAGATGCACATCGATATGTCTTTCCTATTCATTACTTTTTTTCCCGCTTTATCATGGTTTTACAAGGTACAAGCTCACGTTCCAGAGAATGATCGTAACATTAAGAGCGTCGTAACTCCCACTCACTAAAATGAAGTTACGCACTACCGTGGAGTTATGACTCTCGTAGGTCTACGATCGTTCGGTGAAACGGGGGCAAGGTCAAGAAAATAAAAGTGCATTCATATAAAGTACATGAATTATGTTCGCTGAAAATATTTATGGGATAAATTATTATCGTTAGTGTAATCTACGTAGTGAGAAACCCTCCCGAGAATAAGAAGGGCGTGTGGGTTAAATTCATTTACCCTCGACAAGGGATAAACAACCCAGTTTATTACACGTCCGTTAGGAACATCAAAGACAATTACGTTGACAAGCAAAGATTCCCCTGCGCAGAATGTATTGAAAACCTATTACCAATAATGAAAATCACATCATTACTGGACATTGCCTGATAAAACAAGAGTATTTAATTTTAGTGATGGGCTAATATCTCTTAGATTGGACTGGACTAGATCGATTGGCTTGCAATCTTCACCGTAACAATTGGCCGTGTTTATATTAGAGTTGTACGGTTACTCAACATTAATGTTAAACTATTCCAGAAAATACAGGAAAAAGACATGCTCATATGCTAATATTCCTGGAAGCAGTATCATGCAATTTGACCAACACTATCTCTAGGAAATCTGACTGCAACCGCACAGATAAAATATGCATTCTGGAAAATGTCTCTCTGGTACGGCGTTCTTTACATGCATATTACCCATTCATTACTGACTATGAAAGAACTCAATCATGGAGCCTGCCACACATTATGGGTTTTAATAATGAACGAGAAGCGACTTTATTCTCTCACAATTCCCGTTTTATACGATAATCCACCGCTGGCTTGAAGACCAGCTGATAGTAAATTGATTTCGTGGTTTATTGTTATGTTTTGACCCAAGTTACTTTGGTGTAGCTGTAGAGCTAATCTGGAAATATTAAAAGAAAACTGAAGAAAATGTCAAACGGTCACCTCCTTATCAGTACAATATTGACGTTATACCGGCTCTTTTATCTTTATGTATGTCTCTAGCGCAGACATTATGCTACTGGATACTAGAAGCGGTATTCCAGTGCAAGAGAACTGATGACAGAGCAATTACTCGTTGAATCTTTGAGTAGATTCACCATAAAACAATATATATGACCTGCACGATGATTGATTTCCATCAAGATTTGAATTTGAAATGAGATTTGTGTTTTCCATATTGCTTTAAAAATAATTAGTTATTGAATTTACATCTTAATGTATACATATAATATGCGCATCAGATCTCAATGTCATGACCGTTAAATCTTTAAGATGTTTCAAATTGTCTTAGATGCTCAATTTACAATATTGCATTTTTAATACCATTATGATCCATTACGAATACCATAATATTTAGGAAGGTGAAATGAATGTAGTATTGGATTATTATATATATTTAAAGTAGATTTATTCCTGTTTTTTTGGTGGTGTGTATATACAGATAATATAGGCGAATACTTGGAGATGCAAGTACTCGTATTTCTAATTACTAGTATCCGCAGTGGACTAATGACCACTCGTACAATGTCAATGGCCATAAACACCTCGTGACCAGGAAGTGACGTAACAACCTAGATCTGTGTTGGTTTACATCCAGTAGAACAACAGTTATATCCTACTGTGAATTAGCAAACGTTAACTTTTTTAATACTAAATATATCTAAATTCGTCTTCTGAAATGGCGAAAACCTAATAAAAAGTTTAGATTCAGTAATTGTAGCAGAATTTCTGCTAAAATATATATTTTTTAAATTTAATTTCAAAGAAGCAAAGCTTTTAGACCATTACGTTGTAACATCCACATTTCAATGCTAGTATCTTTTTTTTAATCAATAGATCACATTGATGACTCGTATTCAATTAGATTGAAATTGATACATCGTATTTTGAGTTCTGTAAAAAAAAAAAATCGAAAATAATATCTAAACTTTGTATTTGGTTTTAAATTGGCCAATGCATTTAGTATCCAGAAGTTACATTCACACATGAAACCTAAAACTGGTTATATGCATAATGTTGCTGCGCCCTATATCCACCGCCTTCCCGTTGTAGTAATGAGCAATTACTAAAGAGCATGATGGTCCGCCACAGGGAAAGAATACAACCGACTTCCTGTAGGGTACACTATCACTTTGTGTGGAGGGGGTGGAAGCCTGAAAACATGCCGGGGACCGGTGCATCGCCACAAATATCTTGACTCTGTAATTAACTTCAATCTGGGAGTAGTAATTATGGTGAAAATTCCAACCCTTTTGTACTTGAATCTCCTACTGCCATATACAGTACAGGATTCGTGGGGGTTGGGATCAGGGCGTATAATCCCCAGTTCTAATTAACCTGTCAAGTTTAAAGACATTAAGATAAGCACGCGTACATGCAGTACATTCAAAATATAAATTGTAGCCTCGCCCGTGTAGTATGTATTTGGGAATTTTGTAATATTCAGTTTACAGTCATATAATAATGCTGTGTGTTATGAGGATATACGGATTAGCCATAGCCGTATTTTTCATTAACCTATTTCCAAATATCAATGGCAGTACGTCTTTAATGTCACGACGTTAGACACTCGTCGTGGCATGAATATAAGGTCATTATCTTAGAAAGAAATGGAACAGTGAGCGTACCAAAATCGAACACACATTAAGTAACAATGGACATGCATTCCCCAATTAGTTCGTTATTTGCTGCTCTACGCTATGTCCGAGTTATTCATCGATCAAGGTATATATATATATATATATGTGTACATCGACATCCAGCTCATCCATGCCCATTATGAATTCCTCAAACATGCAGACCCTTCTTTTGTGGTAATTATACGTAAAACATTGCCCATCTTGATCAAATGTATATTTCTATTTCTATTGTACCACCGTTGGTTGTTTGATGAGACTAAACTGTCTGTCTGTCTGTCTGACAATCAGGAAGCAAAGGACACAATCATGAGTGCTAATGAAGGCCAATTATGGACATAATTACGTATTCATTTTCATAGGTCGGCATGCTCGCCAGTTCAGAGGTCACATGCCTCGTCTTACCCAGAAGCAATAAGAAACAAATTATCGCCCCTCCTGATGATGCGCATATCACGAACTAGATTCCCGACAGCAAAATCTATTCACAGACTTGGTTAGAAATACCATCCCCCTACTATGAATGGATTCACGAGCTCTAGGTGTTTCTATCCGTTTATTGCAGTTTCGTGCTGAGTACTGTAGCGATAATGGCTAACCTCTATGCTGTCCTAATGAAATTTGATGTGTGAATGTCTGTTTTCGTAAATGCGGTGAATAATCGTGTGGTAAACACACTGAACAAACCGAGTGGACAGTGTAAATAATGTGTTTCTTATAGTAATTGCAATTGTCTGAGTTTTATTACTTACTACTTTTATTAAGACGTTCCCTTCCCCAAATACGAACTCCCCCACGCCATTACAATCACCGTCTACAACAACAATGACAACAACGACGACTGCTTACTCCTACTCCTACTACTACTACTACTACTACTACTACTACTACTACTACTACTACTACTACTACTACTACTACTA
>JAVCKZ010091183.1:0-11732 GCA_034780755.1 Lepetodrilus elevatus
CTGGCTCTAATTTGCGAGCAACCTACCATACACTTCAGCAACCCACCACTTTCTGCCGTACACGCTTGCATACAGTGTAAGTGAGATGGTACCTTCTGTATAGCAACATTGACATCCTCGAATACATGTAATTATGACTACACTAATCTCCGTCAAATACCCTGGGATCACTGCCTATCAGATTAAAGGCCATGCTGAATACATTACATTACAACAAATCAGACTGCTCAACATTTTTAGAGCACACGCATATCACCAGCGACCGAGGCCACAGCATGGACAAATACAGTAAGCGTCATGATCAAAGTTTTGCATTTCAACATAGTATTTCGACCACACTATAATACACTGGTCAATTAAGACTACAAACATTTACAGATTGGTAAAGCATTTATATGGATAGTGTACTTCTGTCTGTGCCTCTGCTTGTGTGCGTACATGTCTGTCCGTTTTAACATACTATTACTGGAACGTGGTATTATCAAAAGGTAAATACATGTACATTTTACTAGTAAAAATACAACGGCCTTCCAACAGACGGAGACAATTTGAACATTATACGGCGCTTCAATTATGACGCGTTCTGAAAATATCACAATATCGATATTCTTCATCTGGGCGTCTTGACCACTTCAGCGACGATCTCCTTGCTGTTCGAAAATTCAACGTTGCCTTGGAACATACTGAACTGAAATTCATTCGGCTGTTTGACATGTTACAGGTGTAGACACCCAAAGTACAATTTTGTGCGTAGTCATTATGAACAAGTCATAAATATCGATCTTCATATGCATATGACATGCTTGAAGTATTTTAATGCAAAATATGGTGGCATGATATCAAAACAAAATATAAATATACAAATGGCAATAATTACAAAAGCATTCAACTAGTGATATCACAATTCTGGTAAATGCGACCAAATATTATCATGGCATTTCATCTCTACAAAAAATATTTGCATCTAACTTGTAAAGTATACCCACATTTTTAATTGTTGATATGAAAGTACAAAATTAAGTCACAATTACGTCTTGTTACATGCTTAGATGAATAGATTTAGTTTGGAATATTTGGCTCATATCACAGTTTGTCAGTCTATCATGGCAAATGGTTTAATGGTTCAACAAAATTCTAAAAGTCATTTCCTCTGCTAATAAACAAATCTTACTGCTTACATTGCAGTATTTCAACTAAAGAGGGGAGGGGTCATTTGGAAATCTACAATGCTTAAATTACAGATCCGGCCACCATTAAAATTGGGCCCTATAATATGGAGAAAGACCCCTTATTATTTTCTGAATTTCTAACACTGCATTGGATAACACGTTTCAGACACTGAAGAGTTCACACAATCCACATGCAGGCTATTATCAATAGTTCACATTTTCAATGGCAGTTGTCGTCATGACATGTCCTCTCTTCTCACACCAGAATTCTGTGGCAAGAGTGCAAGTTCTTTCTCACCCACAATGGCAGTCAATAAAATAGTTCTGTAGATGGTCTTCTACATCGAGCCAATGTTTAGCCAGTGTTACGTGATGTGTGTGAGTGGTTCATCGCTCTTGCGTCGCTTAGGTTCAGGTGGCGATGGCGAAGATGCCGATACAGAAGCAGCTGCTGACGGAGATGGAGTCTGGACGTCCCATGTTTCCGTCACGCGTACCCGAAGTGGATATTTCTTAGAAAAGGTCAAGTAGTGAGGCAGATATTTGGACACCATGTCTTCGAATGATTTTTGGACAGTCTTCCCAGCTTTACCGACTTCAGAGTTTTCCTGCAGAAGAAAACACAAGGATGAGATTATTGTCTACCCAGCTGTGAATGGGTACCCGTTAGAATATGATGGCAAAGTGAATTAGTGCATTACGTTGCAGCAGGAATGATATCTCACCTTACATGACGGCTATGGGTATCATTTCTCAAAGCTCTCATATAATCTCTATATCTCATAGACCATGAAGATTCTCGTAGCCACCGTGAATACATGGGCTATGGTCTCATTACATAGTGCAGTGTTCGAAATAATGAAAATAATAAGGGGGTCATTCTCCATAGGCCCAATGTTAAAGGTGGTCAAATCTGTGATTTTCAGGGGGGTCACACAGATACCTTTAACATTGCAGATTTTCAAATGACCGCCCGGACCCCCTATTAATTCGAACACTGTAGTGGATCCAAGAGCTTCGAGAAACAACACATTGGCTACTGCAACATTGTAGTTTAATCAAACTTTCGCAAACATCTATTCTACTTCCACCAGCCCAGTAGTATTGAATAAAGAGTAGTAGTAGTAGTAGCTGCATGCACACCTGGTTGTAGGTGGCACAGTTGTGGAAGACCAGCTTGACGTCGGCCAGGAACTCCTCCACAGAGTTGTAGTGGTTGAAGTGTTGTCTGGCCAGCTTACACTTGATCTGAGTGAAGTCGATCGGATCCTGGATGATCTTATAGTAGTTGGGCACCTGGAATACAAAAACACACGTTAACATTGGAGCGGCTTATTGTTTTATAATTTAGCGGGAATCTTTCACCCATACACAACAATCTCAAATTGGAACTACCGGTAGTCAAGTAACAAAATACAGTAGACCTCGCATATACCGGCCTCGGGTAAACCCGGACACTCGCATATAACGGACAGAAATAACAGGTCCCAATGAGTCCGTTATATGCGAGGTCTACTGTGTGCTCAAAGAGTAAAGATTAATTAATTACGAGAACTGGTGTTATTTAATTCCACAGAAACAAACAAATTCACAATATATTTTAATACTAGAGACACACACACCTGTTTGCTGACTGGTTCGTGGAAAGCCACGCTGCTCGGATGACAAAACAGCTCCAAAGTAATCCTCTCGCATACCTAGCATGGAGAAGAAAAATAATATAGTGAGTGTGAATGATCAGACCTCGAGATTACATTTGAACAGCTGGAATTGCTCCCAACTGTTATGTAAAGTCACCACCCAGTTGTCAACATTTACATCTGAATGTAAAACTTGCCACCTACTGTTGGTATTTGTCAACTGCAATTTTCTTAATAGTTCCCAACACCAGGGGAGTCAATTATGGACACTCCCAACTGTATACCTTCTACATACTTCCTCATTATTAAGATTCTTTAACTTGTATCACGCGTGACATGCCAGTTTATGACAAGGGGAACTCACTCTGATCTCCTTGTCACTCAGGCCACCCGGAGCCTTCCGTTTGCTTCCATTGCTCAGCATGTCTTCGGGAACAGGGGAGGTAACTCTTAAATTGTCGCCAGCTGAACACAGCGTACACACAAACACGCCACTGTCAAAAGGAAAATAATGTTTATTAGAAAGACGATACCATTGAGAAAAAAAAAATACCCCGAGATAAAACCTTTTTGAAAACATGCTCAATAGTTTTTGTTCACAGATCTCCAAATAGGACTTTAGCTTGAGCCTTAATCGGTACTGAAAATGTTCATAATTTCGATGTCAGATGTTTAATCTTTTACCCATATGTACCATATGTGATGACAACAATTTCAAAATAAACAAAATAAAATCTGTAACATCCTGCATTCTAATGGTTTGTACTAGGGATCGAAATTAACACTAGTCCGCTGGCCCGGGCCATTTATCCTTAGGACTAGTAGAAATTCATAACATTTGTTATTTGTATCTAGTAAGTTTTAAAGTTAAGTTTCTATCGCTGTACTTACTTGGGAACCCCACTGAGTGGCGGGATGTGACAGTTGAGATGGAACACCCGCGGACATGTGTCGCAGCAGAGCACCTCCCCGCCGTTGTGACAGCACGCGCAGTAGTCCTCGTTGGGGTCGCTGAAGCTCATGTCTGTGAACATGGACGTGGCTCCGTTCTTGCCGGGGGACTCGACGACCGGTTTGCGCGACGTCTCCGACACCTGACTCAGCTGTCTGTTGAGGTTGGTGCTAGACAGCAGAGTTGCGTCTATGTCCTCAAACGTCTCGCCCAACTCCATCGGCAACTTCTGCAACACCTCCTCTAGGTTCTTCTCATTCTCCTGCGAAAGAAAATAGACAAAATTATCATCTCTCCGTAATCAATCCATTTGGTGGGTTGAATAATTGAAATAATTGACAAAAATTGAGACGGGAGTGGAAATCAGTATACTCACAGGTGGGGCCGCAGGGGTTTGCCCATTAGCTGTTGATGTCTCTGCTGAGGGGGCAGGGCTAGTCGAGGGCGTTGTCTTGGGGGTGGACTAAAATTCAGAGAGAAACACCCATTCACAACATGGTCATCAAAGAAATCCATACGATTCAAGCATTTATGATGCACATAACAAGATATTTCATTGAAATACAAATTTAGCCTCAACAGTGTCACTAGCTCACAAAGGTTTAAGCCTATACTAGATTTTTAAATCCACGCAAACTATCCAGTGTATGCGCCCATATGCGAAGATGAAATGGCAAAGTGTGTCATACCTGCTCCACAATACAACAGCAAAGATGGACAAGCTACTACGGTCTAACTTCTAAGCATTAATGTTTGTACCACAAATGTTCTTCTCTAATCAAGCTCACCCCTGAGCATGCCGACGCTGAAAGTCTCTCCCCTTTGACCTTGGCAGCAGTGATGACACAATCGTTCTCGTAACTTGATCTTCGCTCCATCTTCACGCGAACACCACTGGAAATGTAAATAATAAATGTTCTAATTTTGAAATAGTGATTGATGAATTTGTTGTTTAACCCTCTCCCTGCTGGAGGCAACCGGAGATACCTTAACCTTATCCCTGCTGAATAAAATCAAAAGTGTTCTATTTCTACATGTGATCGGGCAAGTTAAGTCGCCTTCAGCAGAGAGGGCTAAAGAGCAGTGGCTGTGCCTAATTCAACAGGGAGAGGGTGGGTTGATGTCACTGTGGACATATTGATTTAAAGCTGAAAAGATCAACGCATCCATAAAACTTTAGAATAACATAAAACTTTAGAATAATATTTCTTTTTTTAATAGCCCAGTTGTACCTGGGCAGATCTGGGCTGGCCTTTGCCTGGGCAGCCCCAGTGGAAGCTGGGCGACTGGAGGCGGGAGGTTGTGGAACTATCTGAACAGGGCTGCGTATCAAAGGAGGTGGACCTGAAATAATTAGAACATAGAATTATTTTAAGATGTTTACGTTGAAATATCCCAATTAACACAAATATGTATATATATATATCGAGTAATATCTTGCAATTCAGAATTAATATTTATAAATACACGAGATAAATTGCAAAAATCACACAATATAATTCAGTTTTAGACTTGTGGTCAGATTCAAGGCTCTAGACTAACATTCTGAGTTACTTGCCCGCAGAGCAAGTCGGGGCAAGTAGCAAAGGCACCAGAGGTGCAAAGTGTTAAAAAGTAGGTTGCCCGCAGTGCAATTTAACTTGCCCCTGTACGTCAGGCATATGTTAGTCCAGAGCCCTGAAGTTTCAGATCTGTTTATCGCACATTATGACACTTTAAACTTAGAAAAATAATGCTACCTCTGTTCTGTGTTGTGGGTCTTCCTGGCTGCGTCTGGACTACTGGCACTCCCTGAGAAGCATACACGCTTTGTTGAGTGGCAGGTCGGTGCTGCAATCTCATTGGCTGGAAAGGCTGTTGTTGCTGTTGCGGCGGTGGCTGCTGCTGCTGCTGTGGATGTGGAAACCCACGGAATGTGATGGTTTGGGCGTTGCTCTGCCGCAGGACCGGCTGACTAGACCAGACGTTGGACTGTGGTTGAGCCGCTCGCATGGACGTAACCAGACTCGTGACACTGGGAGGTACACCAGACTGCGGCCGACCTTGCTGCAAGGATTGCACGAGTTGCTGTGCTGCAACTTGAGTGCGACTCGGCTGCTGGTGGATCTGCTGAACACCCACCTGCTGCTGCTGCTGCTTGAGCTTCAACAGTGACTGCTGCATCTGAGAGTTGTTGGAGATGTTGCTGGCAGCCCTCTGCAGTGCTATCAGCATCTGTTGACGATCCATTCGCGACGGATCTATCTGAGGAGACGATGTGTACGGAGGTGGGTTTCCGGCGGCGAATGTCTGCTGCTGGTTTGGCGGGGAGTGGCGTACCGCATTCTGGCCACGCTCCTGGGGGTGATACTTGGCGTTGTTGACGTAGATGTAGCCGAACTTGTTGAGGTTCGTGAACAGGAACTGCGTGTCGTGTCGGTATTGCACGGTGAAGTTGTTCTTGGTGGCCTGCGTGTCCACCGGGATCATGTACACGCGGTCGCACTGGTGCAAGATGGAAGACTTCGCAGACAAGAGGGTCATGTCGCTGCCCTCTTGGATGAGGTCCTTGATAAAGTCTGTACAGTAGTCGAATTCAGTGAGAACCTTGCAGACGTCGCTGGACTCTTTAGCCAGCCTTCTGGCCATCGTCTCGCAGGCAACTTTAGCGTTCTGCAGCAGCAAACGTGCGCTGGCGATTATCTGTTTGATGAGGGCGTCCGCCTGAGTCTGGACGAGCTTTACAGTGCTGGCGTGTTGGTCTTTAACATGGGCCAGCCTGCTCTCGGTGAGGGCCCGGAACTGCCTCAGCTTCTTCCCTCGGTCGGTCATCTCGTTGAGCTTGTCATGGAGGATGAGCTTGCAGTTGGCCGCGGCCACGTCCAGGAACTGGTAATGGTGGTCCTTGTGGTCCAGAAGCTGACAGTCCCGACACGTCAGAAGGTCGCACTTCTCGCAGAAGAACATCAGCTTCTCCTGCTTGTGCTGCTTACAGTGGAGGAAGCCTTCAGACTTGTTGGCGTCCTCGGTCGCCGGAGCTTCTTCCTTCGGGACGATCTTGTGGTCCTTGGTGACCCTGACCCTCTTGTGGGCAGTGACGCACTGCTCACACAGCCACTCCTGGCAGTCGACACAGAACGAGGTTCCAGACTCTGTCTCCTCGCATCCCGTACATTCGTGCACGGTTGGTTCGCCGTCGGTGGCCTCGGCTGCGGGTTTGACATCCTGCTTGGCCAACTGCTCCTGGATGAACAGGTGGTCGATGACGACGCACAGGTCGAAGACAAAGCCACACTGTGGACACTCCCCTTGTCCTAGAACGGAAAAAAATACATGTATAAACGAAATAATTATTTTAGCGATTTTACCTCTTATATCGTGATATGCGATACTGTCTTTGTGAATCGATTAATAACTTTAATGTTCAGATCAATTTGTTTTAATAATATTCCTGATTTTAACAGTTATTTCCGCTCTTATTGAGTTTAAAGTTAGATTTCAGTATTTGTTCACAAGGATTTTAAGTGTTTTTTTAACAAAACACATTGATTGCAAATGTTCCGTTCATGACTGACTTATTTGTACTGGATATTTTAAGAAATAATGACTTTCATATAACATGCTTACTGAAGTTCTTCCCAAAGTTACAAGTACATAAAAAATTAATCGCGATACGTATCGTATCGAGAGCCTGGTATCGTGATACGTATTGTATCGTGAATCGTGGCACCCCTAATTTGTAGCATATAATATATATTTCATTTGTGACATAGATATATTAGGGGTGCCATGAAGCCAACTTCCCGGTATGATATACCTTGCATATAACGGGCTCGTATAAAGCGAACATTCGTCTACAACGTATACTGATCTGGAAGACCTGGTCGTGCCGTGTTCGAAATAAAGAAAATAATAAGGGCCGGGGTCATTCTCCCCTATTAATTCTAAAACTCCTGTCTAACACTAATAATGGTATATGCGTATAACTGACATCACATATAACAGACACAAACTGCCAGTCTCAATTAGTACGTTATATGCAAGGTCTTCCGATAATTATATGCTTGAATCGCGATGATAATAGTACTATAAACTTTGGAAATGCATTTGACAAATAACATCTGTGAGCTTGTGTAGGTTATTTATTTTTTTATGTTCAGCACAAATCATAATAATGCGAGTTCCTTATACTGTAACTATTGTTATAAGTTACACGTACTACATTATTATATTTATTTTTATTCTGCACGATTATAAAGTGAAATTAATGTATCACTTTAAAACAAAATGTATTCATATTAACTGCAGGAGATGCATGGGATAGTTTCAATAAATACCATTTCCTTCTCATTGTGCAAAATAAACAGTGTACACAAAACAAATAAAAAAAAGATAATTAAAAAAAAAAATGTTACATATGCAATAAATATTCCTTCTCATTTGTAATCAAAATGTAAACAAACTATGTAAATCAGCTGGGTAAAATAATAAACAGTCATAATATTTTACGATCAAAGCCTGTGGTCACGTGGTCTTAAAAGCGCGGGGAGCTGCACGAGCTACAGTCGGTGGCTGTTGGAGACATCGACATTACTTGCTAGTGAATGTTGTTGTGCACTTATTTCGTGCACGTTCGTCAACACTTCAATGTCATACATGTGCATGTAAGAATGTAAAATCCACACGGCCATCATAACATTCGTGAGGATTGCATTGGTGAAGAACGGCGCGTATAATCTTGGCGGAAATATGCATAGTAGATCTGTCTGTAGCGCTATGTATACACGTAAGAGCCTTATAACGAAACAAATATATTCAATCGGAGAAACTGTTCATACGTGGTATTTGCAAAAGTTGCACAACCGAATTCACCCGTACCTGCATTATTTGGGTCCACTAAAGCGTTTTCCTCTGTAGCAGGAACGAGGCAACATTCGCAAACTGAGTGAAGACATGGCAAAAGTTTGGGATGCTGGGCCAGCTCCGTGAATTGCTTGCAGCATCTTGCGCACGCAGAGTGGAAGTCCACTTTGGGCTGACTCGTTGAATCATTTTCATCGGATGGAACCGTGATAACTTCCTCATCAGCTGTTGGAAGTTTATCCGATGTCGATGGTCCGGTGTATTCAGTTGCGATATCGGTCGTCTGCTCGATCGCCGGCTCGGCCATCTTTGATTTATTTCCTGTCGCGTTAAAACGGGGATAGGAGGAATTACCTCCCTTGAACTGTTATCGCTCTATTTATAAGTCGCTCCGCGTGTTCGACGATCCGCCTTCCTTCAGCCTGACTGCCAACTGACTGACGCATGCTGTAGACGGGAGTTCACTGTGCTCTAGAACTGGATTGGTCCAGATTATCCTGTTGAAACCAGTTCTGGCAAGCTCGTTCTAGATGAAGCTGGAATGTTGGCATGTGTCATACTTAGTCAACATTGGCCACTCCCGTATGTCTAGTGTCTAATGTCTACTTTCAAAAATTGTATTCACCAGTTAGATCTTACTGGATTTTTGGATTGTGAATGGGCCATCACTTGAGGTTTCATTATTATATTCTTCTAAGTGCATGGCATACCAAATATTTATCTCGTAGACCTGCAGCATGTTAGCAGACCTAGCTCTTTCCAGTTTTTAGACATCTTCATCCAGATGGTGAAAATGCAAATGATATGCCCGTCTTTTGGCAGTTTTACAATGACTGTCCTCCATATTTGTCTTCTTGAGCTAATTTGTCTTTGACTAACAAAACAGGCCACGTGTCAGTTATTAACACAAGATAATTTAATATGCATGCATTTGGTGAGTGAACCTATTGTCTATATAAGAAGTACCCTCAGAAACCTTTCACCCGTCGCATATAAACAAGGGAGACGGGCGGAATATGACACCCCAACAAATGCCAAATCATCGCAAGAGCTGCCGTTTCCAAAATCATTATTTTAAAGTGTCTACCATACTCTTCAATCACAAACATCCGACGCCCATGCTAATCACCCACACTCCAGGGTGAAATTATCGTCCACTCAAGGAAGGAAGGAGGAACATGTATATTCATTTATATGTCTTAAAGGTCACGTTGTTTCATAAAGGACAGAGACTATATTTTTCCAACGTGGTGATGTGTCCGCATGCATTCACAAATATTTTAGGGTTGTTTATTTTGGACCAAAAGCATAGGCTATGTTATATAAGCATGCGCTTGGAGGAAAGTATCCAGCACTCCGGATTTCTAAACCATAGCATTGACGCTAAGGCACACCGCATACACTCTAAACACGCTTCTTCCTGAACAGGGTTCGAGTGGGAAGGCGGCTTTGTCTCGGTTATTTATAACACATCAACCACACATGTCCAACAGAAACCACAGCTGCGATATGTCACCCGCAGATCTTAACGACTTGGCAGACTGCCAAGGCACGCAAAGCCCGGACTGTGCGAGACATGTGGCGTGTGAACAAGGAAAACCAAACATAGGCTTGGCTCCTCGAGCTAAGCGTGAGTCAGCCGGCCCGCGAGGAATGCGTGCAGATTAAGGCTTTAATGATAGTGTCTGTGCGTCCCGGCGTTTGTCCGTCCGTCCGTCGCGGGTCAGAGGTCAGAGAACAAACAGCCGCCGGTAGGCGTATATTGACAGACACACAAGCGGATAAACACACCACACCGCGTTGTGTTTATAGCAAATAGGCGTCTTTGTGGATTCCAAAGGCGGTGGAGTTTTGACATACACGTAGATCAAATATATTGCGTAATGCAGGTTCCCTTTGAATTAGCCTGACGGAAAACAAACAAAAGATAACAGCTGTCATCGATCGTTAATTGCCTATGTGTTAATTGACATGCTTGTTCGGCGTGCTATAGGATATGGATTACGTCATCTGTCGTCGCCGAGCTTGCGTAACATTGCATTATCGAGAATTGCGCAATAATATAAATATAGCAACGTAAGTTACAGATTATTTAGTAGTTGAGACATATCGCCCTTAGAGAGTGCGTAAGTTATTGCTTTACGTCGCAACTGGAAGTTTATGTTAATTCACCATAGTACACGACGATCGTCCACTAGGAATAGTTGGGTTGTCTGAGTACAATCATTGTGGACGGGTACGATAGCGCAAATGATAGAACGTTGGACTTGGGAGCTTCTTACGCAATCCCGGTGGGGCGTCGGTCGGGCAACGGCGGCCCACAGCTGATGGCTCTATCTGGGAGGTACCATCTGGGATGATAGAATGTTTGGACAGGAGCCAAAGGTTCCGGGCTCATTTCGGCTATCAATTAATGTTCATGAAAATAATACCTTTTACACCGAAGCACAGGGCTACTGGAGCTAGCTGAATGCGTGCGCATATTTCGATATCAGAGACTTCCGCCTGTCCATTTTTTAACGTCATTACCAAACGGTCGAATGTAATTACTATGCTAAAATTGAATCTATATTGTTTATCCTAAGTGTGTGAACATTTTGTGAATGTCGTAAAAACATTTCTAAGGAACATTTCTCATTGCCGACGTAGGCCTACGTGCAATGACGGTCATGCTTTGGTTCATTTTTAGGACGTTATTATCCATGATACAACTAAATATTACATTTAGAGCATATGTATCGGTGTGCAATGCACTATCAAGGTGGTCGTGATTAACACTGATTATCAACAGCAGCACTTTTAGTTGAACGACAATTAACACGGTTCAGACTCCGATAACGTTCAAGGTAAAGTTACATTGTCGCGTGTGTGCATATTTTAGTTTAAATTTGGAGTAGTTTTCCTTTGAACATAATCATATATCAATGCCAAGTAACCAAATTTGAACTATATATTCATTAAGAAATGCATATACGTAAAGATACTGACCGACACTTTGGTTTCCGGAAATAATACAATGGGGACCTATAACCGGAAGTTCGTGATGGCATAACAGTGTGCGACATTAGCAGTGGCCCGATGGCCAATGTCTTAGCTAAATTTACTCGGTCTAAGCTAATGCACTTTGGC
>JAVCKZ010091194.1:0-11730 GCA_034780755.1 Lepetodrilus elevatus
ATGAGGAACACAAAAAAACATGTCGCTTGCTTTCATCAAAAAAGTTGCACGGAATCCCCTAGGCTGCCAGACTATATTGCAATACTATCACAATAGCGTTTTCAGTAGTTGAATTGGCCTCTACTGTACACTATCTACTATACTGACCCATACAACCTCTCTGTCTACAGATGCTCCCGACCAGTACCCCTGCCCCATCTGTATGAAGCTGTTCTCCACTCAGTCCAGCATGAAGAAACACGTGCAGTTCCACGGCAACCGCCGGTTCACGTGCAAGTACTGCGCCGAGAAGTTCCCCCATCCGTTCGGGCTGCGCAAACACCTGTGGTCGGAACACACAGCGCAGATGAAGCTGAACCTGAACAGGACGCCCGGGGTCATCAGGAAGATGCCCACGTTCAGCTCCAAGAAGGTGGAGACGTATGCAGAGAAGTTCCCCGAGCTAGCGGGTGTTGTCAAGGCCAAAGTCGAGGTGGACAAGATGATCGCCAGACCTGGACCCAAAGAACCTACGTCTGTCAACAAGGCCATTAAAGTCGAGTCAGGTACAATTCAATTTTGTAAATTAAAATTAAATTTAATATTTTATCGTGAAAGTGGAAGAAATAAAACTAGAAGATATTTTGTTATTCAAATAGCAATTTATTTTGGAATATTCACAATTTTCAAATTAAAGAAACTCTTTGGACATACATCCTGGTTTTGTGGTCCTTTTTCCAGTCTGATTAAAAGAAAATTAATTTATTAAATTTTGTAGAAATAGTTTGTGAAATTTAATTTAACCCTCTCATACAATTACTAATAACTGTGTATTTCTTTGTTGCAGTTGACAAGCCGTTCTCGTGTCGAGTGTGTGGCAAGAGGTTCCCGAGCGAGTCCAACATGAAGATGCACCTTCAGTACCACTTCGGGAGAACCTTCTCCTGCCGCTTCTGCTTCAAGAAGTTCCCGCACCCCGCCAGTCTGCGCAAGCACCTCAACTCTGAGCACCCCGAGGGCATGGTCAACGGAGTCCTCATCAAGAAGAAGCCTGACATCATCATCGGCCCGGACGGGAAGAAGCTGACGAGGAAGAGGAGGAAGAAGTCCGAGATGGAGAGCATGTTCTTCAAGGAGGAGGTACAAATCAAGGAAGAAATCGTTGATGCGGTTGAAGAGACTAAAGTCAAGGAGGAAAAAGAGGAAGAGGTGCAAGTGAGGGAGGAAGAGAAGCCAGAGGAGTATGTCATGGAACATCCGGACGACAGCGAGGAGGAAGATCTCTGGGAGGAAGAGATCCGGATCACGAAAGAGCTGCAGAAGAAGTCGCGGCTGCACTTTGCGTGTATCGTCTGCAAGAAGAAGTTCAACACGTACGTGAACATGTGCCGCCACAAGAGACTGGCTCATCGCGTCAAGAAGTACGGGATCCCTACTCTAAGCCGACAGCGCATTGCCGCCAAGATGCAGGACTGTGTGGTTGTCAATGACTACCTGCCGATAACACCGGCTGAATACTACTCCAACGTCGCCGACAACATTGCCACAAACCTCGACAAGTTCATCGACGGGAAGCAGAGCGCGCTCACCAACTATGAGAAGAACGTCAAAATTCCCGGCTATGAATGCGTAGTCGCTGTTGCCCAAGAAAAAGAGTCTTCCGCGATCGAGTGGTCGAAGTACAACTTCCCGAAGTGGTTCACGCCGTGGAAGGGAATCTCGGGCTACGACATCAATGAGGACCTCCTGGTGGTGTACGATAAGATTGAGCTGTCGCGCGATGAGCGGGCTGCCCGGAGACTCAGGAGAAGCAGAAGTAGCAGTGACGTCTCCTTTGATATGGAGAACAAGGAGGCAGTCGATGAGAACACCAATAAGGATTCCGGTGAGATGAACGATGATGTCATTGAGACAACCAATAAGGATTCCGGTGAGATGAATGATGATGTCATTGAGACAACCAATAAGGATTCCGGTGAGATGAACGATGATGTCATTGAGACAACCAATAAGGATTCTGTTGAGAACAAGGACACTCTATCCAAGAAAGGTTCTGTTGAAGACACTATCGATGAGAACACCAATAAGGATTCTGTTGAGAAGAACGATGATGTCATTGAGACAACCAATAAGGATTCTGTTGAGAACAATGACACTGTATCCAAGAAAGGTTCTGTTGAGGACACTGTCGATGAGAACACCAATAAAGATTCTGTTAAGAAAGACACTGTCAATAAGGATTCTGTTGAGAAGAAGAATGATGTCGATGAAACAATCAATAAAGATTCCGATGAGACAGCCAATAAGGATAGTGTAGGGAAGGATTCCAATAAAGTTACCCTTGAGGACAAGGATCTTATCGATGAAGCAGTTGATGAAAACAGCGATGTCAATGAAGCCAGCCATAAAGATTCTGTTGACAAAAACTGTGTTGCTGAGGACAGAAATGAAGTGTCGTTTGATAGCAAGGAAGATTCTGAAATCAAGACTTGTGATGAATCTGAGCTTACATGTGTGGTAGATAACATAGAGAAGGATAGTGACGTCATCAAGAAAGAATGTGTTGAACAAGCTAGTAGTGACGGTGCTGAAGAGAAGACCATAAACTCTGTATCAAGTCTTGATGGAAATTATGTGAAAAATATGAACGATGTTAATAATACTAGCAGTGAAGATTCAGATGGGAAAGCTGCCATTATATTAAAATCTGTGGAATCGGTAGAGAGGCATCATGACTTTGACAATAAATCCCCCATCGATGAAACAGTGTCTACCTTCAATGAAACCTCAGTTCTTGAAAATGATGTGCAAGATGAAAAGAAAGAGAAGGAAATAGAGGTTCCAGTCTGTGAAGGTCCATCTGTGACTAATTCTGATTCAAAAGACAACAACGGTCGTGATGACGCAAATAGCAAAGACGAACAATCGCAAAGTGAGGATGTAGAAGCATCAGAACAAGCAAAGCCTAAAGATGACAAAGAAGTTGAGGACTGTAATACAACTATCACCATCATGGTCCAAGTTGTAGAAGATCTATCTAATATTAATGAACAATCCCCTTTGAAAGGAGACCGTGAAAACCACGAGCAAATACATGACACAGAGATCTCATCCAGTGTTGCCATCGAGACCGAGTGCAATAGGATCTCAATAGACGGTATCGTGACCTCTGACACAGTATTGGGCGACGCCAGTACTACACCAACTGAGAACACGAGTAGCAGAACAACTGACACCAGCCATAAATCAGTGACTGAAAGTCACTCTCAAGATGTGCGAGATGAAGTGACTGGTGTGAATGGTAGAAAGTTGTGTGAACGTACAATTGTAATAGATGCCGACGTGAAAGAATGTGTGACTGATATGATTATTCATTGCGAGCATGTACGTGACAGTAGCATGGAAACGGGCGTTAGACAATATTCCAAAGCTGAAAGTAAAACTGATCAGTTTCTCTCAACCATTGCTAAACAACATCCACTAACTGTAGCTGAGGTAGATTCCGAATCTCCTGGGACTCCTTGGCCCAACAGTTGTCTAGCAAAGCCATCTGTCAACAACAACGATGAGAGTACCAGTAACCAAGAAACTCTAGTGACTCTGTCTTCCAAGACACAATCTGATGGTACAGGGGAGAAAAGCAGGTCTGATTCTGTGAAGTCTTGCAACAAGACTGAGCTGAACGCCTGTTCTGAAGGCGAAGTAACTTATACCAAGTGTGCGCGAACAGGTGAAGGTACCGAGAGTGAGGCAGAATCCTCAGGTAAAGGACTGTGTGACAATTCAGTGGATAAAGCAGCTGTGTCAGATGACCCAGCACCAGCTGCTGGTGTTGCTCAAGACACTGTTGAAGACATCCATGAAGTGACCTGCTCAAAGGAAGAATCCCAATCTTCTGGCAATCGACCAGATCCTGCTGAATGTGAACCAGGTCCAGATGACGTTGCTGGGAATACTATTGTTAGACCACCATGTGAAGATGACGTTTCCGGGAATACTATCGTTAGACCACCATGTGAAGATGACGTTGCTGGGAATACTATTGTTGGACCACCATTTGAAGATGACGCTGCTTGGAATACTATTGTTAGACCACCATGTGAAGATGACGTTGCTGGGAATACTATTGTTAGACCACCATGTGAAGAACCAGTGAAGTCAGAGTGTGAGGCAGTGAAGGCCTGTGAGTTGAGGACGTGGATCCACGGTGTGGTCCTTGAGGACCTACTGCTGCCTGTATTCCAGGCTTGTGCTGACAGTGTGTCTTCTGGTGTGGTGCGAGTACAGGACACTGGTGCATCAGACTCAGTGAGATTACAGTCTCCAGCTCATCAAGGTATGGATACTACAGCTCCAAGTTCTACTACAAGCATGGAACCTGTGCCAGTTCCTTCAAGAATAGATTCTAAGGCAGACGTTGGAGAGATGTCAGAAGACGAGACGAAGGAGAAGAAAGTTCTGTATCCAGATGAACTGGAAGCTGATGTGTGTAGTAGACTGGGACTCCGACCCGTGACGGCGAGAAAACCTAGCTCGGTTGAGCGAGACATCAAAGCAGCAGTGGAATCCATATTGAGCGAAGTTGCTTCCAACAACATCACATCTGACTCTAACATGTCATCTGATGCTTTTCTTGGAAATTATGATGATCCTTGTCATCGTGAACAGAGTGCCGAGACTGTGGATAGTGGACATCCTCCCGACAGTGAGAGTGTTCACCAGATTGTGTCGCGGATCCTCTACGACATCGTCAGCTGTATCTGTCCTCTGGGTGAGGAAGAAGACGCCAGCGATGGAAGGAGGTTGACGTTGTGTATCCCTGAGCCAAGTCCCTATGCCACCGCGGCCGAACACAATCTCAAATCTCCAACCACCATCTTCAAGCACCTGCATCTGAAGAGATGGAATCCCGACTGCCTGGAGGAACTCGTGGTGAACATCTCTGAGCACGACGATGACGTCATGGAAGTTCCGCCTCAGGGCAAAGTCATCCGCTGCAAGCCAGTCCTCGAGCTGAGCCCTATCCCCAGTGACAACTTCAGTGCCATTTCCTTCGGGAGTCACGGCCAGGTGAACTTCATCTGCGGTGTGTGCAAGAAGCCCTTCGTGGACAGGGACAGTCTGCTTCGACATCACCTCAAGAAGCATCCGTCGATCGACTTCAGCTGTCTTGCCGTGGAGAACGGTAATGACATCGACCTGCTGTTCTACACGTGGCCCTGTAACTACGGGCTCCTCGCCAGTGCGCAGCCGTTCCCGGACGACTGCCGGAACCTCGACGTGTACACCTGCACCAGGTGCGGCTCTGTATTCAAGCACATTCACAGACTGCACGTCCACATCATCAACTGTGACCCCAAGAACTACGAGACCCTGGCGGCAAAGAGGAGGAAGTACAGGAGGAGGATGAGGAAGCAGATGATGGAGGTGATGACGGCCAAGAAAAGCCAACAAGCTCAGGGCAAGCCGGGCACCGGGATTACGCAGTTGCCACGGAAGCCAGGTCGACCGAAAGGCAGTTCGGGTGTGCGCAAGCCGAAAGTAGAGAGTCCTGCGAAGAACAGAAAGAGGCGGAACTACGAGCTGCTGTACAACCCACACAATCACGTGCGCAGGCGCGAGATGACGGACGTGGTGGCAACTCATCAGTGCCGAGGCTGCCAGCACACCTTCAAGACCCTCTCCCTGCTGGAGCGACACGCCAAGAAGTGCTCGGAGCGGGAGAAGCTTCAGAGACAGAGGCCGGTGCAGAGCTTGCTCCTGGAAGACGTGGCGCAGAAACCCAGACACACGTGCAGGTACTGCGCCAAGCACTTCACCTACCTGAAGAGTCTGGCCAATCACTACCGAGCGTTCTGCTCCGTGAGGAAGGCTCGGCAGCAGAAAGGGCTGATGACGTCCACGGACTTCCAGGATGAGGAGGACCTGCTGAAGCTCATCAAGCAGCTGGAGGTGGACAAGGTGGAGACCAAGGAAGCCGAGCTGGAGATCATGGACGGCCGGAGGAAGAAAGGAGGCTGGCCGCGAGGGATGAAGAGGAAGAACAGGAGGAAGAAGCATTGCTGGACCTACGTGAAGAAGAAGAAGTTGGACGAGAAGGATGAAGAGAACGAGATGGTTGACCCGATGTTGTGGAATCCGGAGGTCGACTGGATGGAGCAACTTCTGCAAGGTCAAGGAGAAACTGAGGAAGATGAAGAAGAAGAAGAGGAGGTGGAAGATAGTGTTGTTTCGGACAAAGGAAAAACAACAGCTAATTCCGGTGCAAAACTTTCCAAGGTGGATGAGAAAGGAGACAAAGAGAAGGATAGTTTGTTATCAAAACCACACTCATCTCCTTCAAAGACATCAAGTCCAACAAAGCAGAAATCCAAGAAGACCAGTTTGGATGAAAGTGGAGATATGAAAGAAGACAAGTTGAAGACAACATCTGGAACTGGAAGTCCAAGGAAGCGGTCCAACAAAAGTCCATCTGCCACACCTGAAGAATCACCAAGTAAGGCCAGTTCTTCTCCCATCAAACCTGTAACAGAAAAGGCAGTAGTGAATGATAAAACAGGTTCCACGCCTGAAGTAACTGCGACAACTAGTGATGGGTCTTCAACTTCCAGTCCAGAGAAGAAAAAGAGGAAGTACGTGAGGAAGATTCCTCTGGAGGAAGTTCTATTGAAGAAGAAAAGGAACAGGATGTTGAAGATGAGCATGATCGGACAAGGTTCATCCAATTCCAAGCAAGCTGCCAAACTGAAGAAGATTGCGCCCTTGCCCAGTGACACCGAAACTTCCCAGAGAATTGCTGCAGTGATCGAGGACGTGAAGAAGAATGTTGCCAGCAGTGACGTTGTGAAGCCAGCACTAGCTGTCAAAACACCATCACCGTCCAAGGCTGTCAAAGTTAAGAGTCCTGCAGACGATTCTGTGGTGACCTTGATAACAGTATTTCCGCAAGACATGACCCCCACCAAGTCTACAAAGGATGGAGTGCCGTCTCCTAAGAAGGATGGAGTGCCGTCTCCTAAGAAGGGCCCAAAACTGAAAAACATTCAAGTGAGTTTGTTGCTGTCTCCAATACGAGAGAAATCGCCCAAGAAATCACCATCAACGAAGAAGCTTGTTTTATTAACAGAAGCAAACAGCTTGGATTCTTCGACTGCTGGAAATAAAGTGGATATGAAATCTGGAAAGAAATCGTCTCCCGGTAAGAACGTGAAGGAAATTAGCAATTCAATGAAGAATGATTCCTCAACACAGAAAGTAGCGAAGCTGGAAACTAGTCCTAAGAAGCCTTCAGCTGCATCCAAAGCAAATACTCCAGTGAAAATATCGCCAAAGAAATCATTGCTGAAATCTCCCAAATTACCGCGAAATTCCCCGAAGCCAAAGTCGGCCACACCTTCTCCAAAGTCGTCGCCCAGACACGAGACTCCCAAGAAAAGCTTGGGCAAGAAGACTGGCAGCGGTCAGACGACGCCTCCTTCCCTGGTTTGTGACGAGACGCTGTCAGACACGCCCAGTCCCGAGAACGCGAAGACGTCTCCGCCGACGAAATGTGTCTCAAAGAAGAGGAAGACGGCGGCTAACATCGCCTCTCTGCTCTGTGACGAGGATCCAGACTTTGACTTTGATTTTGACGATTCCGACGAAGTGCTGGCGAAAAAACGGCCGAAGCCGAGACTGAAGTGTACGGTCCAGACTGCCGTGGTTCTGCGACAGGTTTCAGAGTTAGGACAAGAGTCGGACATTAGCCGTTAAAAAGATATCGACATATTTCTGAAATAGTCGTGTGTGGATGAAAAATTCCTATTGCGACGTAAAACAAGTCACTCGACCATTTATTTTGTAATAGGACAGAATTTTTTTGAATTTTTCTATTTCAATTGTTACTGATTCAAATCCAAGTTGGTAAAATGAATTGGTAAAGTGGAGAGTATCAACCATAGGGTATGATGATAGCGGGGTTGTACCTATGCTGCTGTGAGAGGATGCCTACTAGGAATATACTACATCTGCCTGGAGTAAGACGTATCGGCAGTTTGTGCAATGTGATGTTAGTTGTGAAAGGCTTTGTACGTGCGATTCAGAAAAACATACTGTAGCATTTATCTTCTAGGAAGAACGGATCGACAGGTTCTGATGTAGGTTTGACAAAGGTGTGTGTATGAAATCACAAGTGTGTGGAAGCTTCTGATATTCCAGAATAGTTTAGTAATTTATTTGTTGGTATTTGCTTTCACAGACGTTTGTATTATATGCTCATATGGATTTGAAAAGATACGGTTGTGTATCGTCTTGTAATCTGCCAATCAAAATATAGTCTCTAGCTGTGACTGTGACATACAGATATTTATTTTTGGCATTGAGGAAATACCCAATGCTGTAGTCACGTGAAGCTTGCTCGTAACAAATGCTTTTGTATGCCTTGAGTATAGACAGAGGATTGGTCTGCTTGTATACTACCATAAAGAATTAAGGGAACAATGATATTGATATTTTATGAGTGGCCCAAGAAGTGGTATTCATGTCAAAACTGAGTCCAGTATTTGGATTTAATTTACAATACATATGAGAAACTGCATGGTCAATACTATATTGCATCAATTTGGACATGCTTGCATGTGTCTGTTTGAGTTATTAGTTACCTCTTTTTGAACTACAACAAAAATGTTATTATGTGCTCCCTTATTTCTTGACGATAGTATACTTTCTTTGAAGGTTTCATGAACTTGATGAAAGTGGTTGTCTAGTACCTTTGATGAAAGTGGTTGTCTAGTAACTTTGATGTAACCTTATGCTTCACTAATGCAGTATTTATATATTACCTTGCATTCATGTCACAATATCTGTGAGGGATTCATTTTATTTATTTCATATACCGTATTTGACGTATTAAATGCCCTGCTCCAATAAACTAAAAAAATAAAAAATAAAATAAAATATTAATATCTTTTTTCACATTATTTTTTTCACATTCTTTCCCCAAGGAATTTAATGTTGGAATTTGGGAAATTCTTTCTAAAAAATTTTTTTTAAACAATATTTATATCAGAAAAACATCCTGGATCGCAAACAGTAGTTTTTAAAAAAAATAAAAAGTGTTTTTTTATTTTTTAATTTTCGTGGGTTTTTTTCATACTTTAATGGTCAATTTTCTTAACGCCCTGGACATTTAATACGTCAAATACGGTACATTGTATTGTATTTATTATTAATGTTCAAGAAATCCATCCATAGTCATGCTTCTGCTTTTTCTTTGTTTGTTTCTGGTCGGGTTAGAAAGCGAGACAATTAATTTGTGTATTTAATTAATTTGTATTTGATACCGATATTGTTGTTACACATTTGTTAACATAACAACACTATTGAGTTGCCGGTATTATTTGATGTTTGTCAGGTGAATTTTCAACTGCATCTACTTTTAACAAAAGTGTTGTCCGGGGCAACCAGGGCTGATACTGCGGTGAGTGTTGTGTGCTAGTTGCCATGGTTACTGAATGTAAATATTCCTGAAAGTGAAGCTTTGTGAGAATACTACATCCTTGTGTAATTGTATTAACCCCTTCTTACTACAGGGCATCCCGAATTGCCACCAGCTGGGAAGATGTTAAAATCAGAAATCAAGGATTTCCCGGATAGGGATCTCACGCTATATAGCATTAGGCAGATTTCTAATTGTCATCTCTATGCCAACCCACACATGTTTAGGACATGAATTTGTAATGCACACTGTTTGAATGTATTTAACACATTTCTGAATGTTCGAACTTTGTAGACTGATGTGTCTACCATATTAGTACCCACAATATTTGAATTTTGATTGCTTGATACAATAGATATTGTTTTGTGTATATAATTTTGAGATTCCACAAGTATTGATGCATTTCATCAATTATTTTCACTGCTGTTATTAAAATGTGATTTTTATATAAAAACAAAAAAAGAAACAATAACTAACATATATTTGGTTGAGAACATTTCAAGAGTATTGGTCATGATCGATATTTGAGGAATTAAAGATCTAATGCTTGGTAGTGATGTTTATCTGGATAGTTTACCAGTTTCTAAAAATGTGTTTTACCCGGTAACGCATTTATGAGCACTGGTAAATTGCTATTTCTTGAAAGATATGGCTTGTGAGGTGAATATTATTTCGGACTAAGGTTGTTGTTTTTTAATTTAACATTGTCATTGAAACATACATGGTAAAATTGAGTTTAAATTTTAAATGGATCTCCCCTTTTGGAACATAGATAAATGTTATTTGGCCTTTAAATATTACCTTTGATTTCACACTACCTGTATCATTGTTATAAGTCCGTAGCTGATGTTACCATGGCAACTTTCCAAGCCGACAACACTGTAGGAAATGTAATTGCCAGTGAGATACCACAGGCGATACTTTCTTAAAGTATGTTAATTAAGTAAATTATTTCAGAATTTCTTTCATATTAGTCGTCACATATTGGTGAAATATTCCCCCTATGACGTAAATCACTAATTCAATCAATCTTTCCTATTTATCAATCAAATGATTTGGATCAAGATCAACACATTTATGTTGGGTTGTCTGAAATGTTGACAGTTGTCATGGTTTCTGACACTGTTGTACTGTACAATTTTATCAGCTGATTAGTGTTAAATAACTGTAAGATTCTGGGTATCATTTCACGAAGCTCTCGTATCTATTATGAGACCATAGAACTCTTGTAGTAATATCTTGTCAATACTTGTGTGTTGTACACTCACGAGAATGTTGTATGGTCTCATAGTGGATAAGAAAACATGAAATGCTACCCTGTTGTGATCCATCTTGTGTCATGGTCTCCAGTGCATGTTAATATATTCAACTTGCAAGTCCATCTGGAGATCTGTATAAATCCCATGCAGTTATCCCCCTTTGTTCACGAGTTCTCGAAACCAGGCTGTCATTGTAAATCCATAATTACATGTATTATAGAATTTAAATTTATTTTGGAAAACAATGTGGTGACACTTCTTGGACCAGGGTTCTGTTCTTTAGAACAGTCGTAGCCCTACGAGCATTGCGTCCCTGTACATGTATTAGAACTCTTATAGATTGCTCTGTGAATAGTAGGCTGGATGACAAATGAGTAAACCTGATGCGCATTCAAGCTGCACTACTTTTTTGCTACATAGCCTACTGAAGCCTTTCAGCCAGCAATGTGTATGCTATGTATGCTGTGTATGCTATGTATGCTGTGTATGCTATGTATGCTGTGTATGCTATGTATGCTATGTATGCTGTGTATGCTGTGTATGCTATGTATGCTGTGTATGCTGTGTATACTGTGTATGCTATGTATGCTGTGTATACTGTGTATGCTATGTATGCTGTGTATGCTGTGTATACTGTGTATGCTATGTATGCTGTGTATGCTATGTATGCTATGTATGCTGTGTATGCTATGTATGCTGTGTATGCTATGTATGCTGTGTATGCTATGTATGCTGTGTATGCTATGTATGAACTAATTTTGCTACGGGTCGATCTGTACCGCATATTATTTGCAGCAAGATGGATTGTGCGCATGTGCAAAGTGATATACACAAAGCCGTTCAACTACGGTAACTACTATATTAGTAGCAAAAGTAGTGCAGCTTGAACGCACGCATGGTTTGTTGATAACAATGCAATTTCCTTTTCATTACATATTTATGGTTTGTGTGTGTGTGTGTGTGTGTGTGTGTGTGTGTGTGTGTGTGTGTGTGTGTGTGTGTGTGTGTGTGTGTGTG
>JAVCKZ010091205.1:0-11729 GCA_034780755.1 Lepetodrilus elevatus
CACACACACACACACACACACACACACACACACACACCCACACACACACACACACACACACACACACACACACACACCTGTTTCGACGTCGGAGAGAACGGCCGTTCTATCATAGCTACAGCTCAAGATGGTTCTCCCGTCTCCGCTCCACTCGGCATCCTTCACGGCCTTTCCATGATGCTTCAGTTTCCGAACACACGGATCTCCGTCGGACCAAGCGTTCCAGACACTGACACTCGAGTCCATACTAGCAGACAGGAACAGATGGCTGAAACTGGACACATTCCACTTTACCCGATTAACCACGCCGCCGTGACAGCCACCGAGGTCGCGCTCCTCAGACTTGGCCGGCTGGTTTCGATGTTGGGTGTGGACGCCAGGCTTAATCCTAGAGTGGAAGTAAAATATTTTCCTCTGCAAATCGGCAGAAGTCTGAGATCGACTTGCAAGTGTACTTGTAGAGGTCGATCCGCTGTATCTCATTACTTTAGAGTTCGACTCACCGTGTTCGCAGATGTTCTCGCCGTGTCCACTGGTGTTCTCACCATGATTCCTGGCCATGCTTTTGAATGTACGAGACTTGGCATGATGATGATGAACCACCGCTCCACAAGACGTTGGTTTGAGCACATGAGGTGTTGTTTTATTGCCTCTCTCCCGAGCTTGTTTCAGATCTTCGGTTGAAAACTCGCTCCAAAATGGACTCTCAGGAACCTCGACTTGAGAATCTCCTGAAACGTCCAAGAGAACTGCTCTGTCTTCGCCCAGGTGATCCTTCTGGCTCGACTTTCCAATCTCATCGCAAGCACTGCCAAGGTGGAAAAAGTTAGTTTCACGTTGACTTCGGGATCCATTCTGAAATTCGGAGATTTCTTTGGTGTCATTGTCTCCAGTTTGATCACCTTCTTCAGTGCAGCTTTCTCCAGAACTGGCATCATCACCATAGGACCGGAGGAGGTCCATTGTCAGATAATGTCAGATGGTTACTAGATCTTACCATGGTTACACTGTCCCTCTGCGCCTAGAGTGTTAATAGAAAATAATACTACATGTAAATTAATATCATGGATGTTGTACACTCTGTTCATATTATTATTATAATTTATTGTTATTATAAATGTATATAGGGCAAATATCCAGAACAACTGCTCAAATGCGGTCATATACACTATACTGATATATTACCAGATTACAGGTACAGTGTCGGAGTGTCGGAGTGTACAGTTTATAGGCATGTTTTTTCACGTGCATTTTTTGCCATAACCTGTAGCCGTTTTACCATTGTTTGGCATTGCACAGAATTCACTCACATTTGCGACTCGATTCTTCATGTATACTTAGGTAGGTTGAGCAAATGTTTTCAGTCTGGTTATGTTCGAGTAACTCATTGCTATATCTTAATGGGGAAACTATATTTCATTGTAAAGTTTAGTTTGCCCAAGACGAATGCATGACATTGTGAAGATAAAACGAGTTGGAATATCTATTTATTTTAGATTTATTGAGAATGTCATAACTCGCGGGTCACCCTAGGGTTGGGAGATTGATGAAACGAATACTGCGGGTACTTTACAACTATGGCGGAAATAGGTACATGGCGAAAATGGGATACGGCGGGATATTTGAAAAATGTAAACAAATCAGATCTAGAAAATACAGACGGGTCCTCGAGCTATATTATTTTCATTATTGCTAACTTGTATTATATAGTGTCGTACCGTGTCATCGGAAAGAAAAAATAATGTTTCTCATGATTGTTTCTGTTGATATTGCGAAAACTAGCAAAACCCGGGATGGGTATGACAGCTTTACTGACAATCACACAACAAGCAAAAGTAGATATATAGTCAAATAATGGTGAATATTAAGAGTACTGCATGTGCTATGTGAGTAGTTGGAAACAGCACAGGGTAGTTGCATAAACTCATTACCAGCTGATTACTGTTGTACTGTTGTATCACAACAACATTTCCATGGGCGCAGCCATATTGGAATCTCAAACACTATTAACGAATGGAAATGGCTGTTATAAAGATGTCTGTAGCGATAACCAATCAGAATGATTGTAAGGCGGTACGTCGTCGGTCACATGCTGATGTAACACGTGTGTAAATCTGTCACATAAGTTGTGTATTTCTTCGGGTATTTGTAATGATTTCTGTTGTTATGAAATAGCCAGCTGGTAGCACAGGGTTTCTGTACAAGATTGTCTTGGTGGTCATTATTTAAAGTTCGCTCACAGATCATAGGTCAGTGACAGACTGACAACAGCTGTAGAATTCGTGCTCAAATATGGCAGACCAACAAGCTGCAGCTGTTGAAAATATGAATATTGGGGATGGTGAGCCGAAGAATGACCAGGAAGACTTTGTGGACCCATGGAGTGTATCCAGCTCTTCAGCCAAGGGAATTGATTATGCTAAATTAATTGGTAAGCAGCAGGGGTAATCTTATACTGAACAAATTTATGAAGTTTGTCTTCCCTCTGTACCAATAATGAAGATTTATATCGCAGCATTATCAAATATCACTACCCGCAGATTTAAAAGAAACCTTACAAGTGTAAACATGGTAAATGCAACTTAATTCCAATCACAAATTACACGATCTTGATTAAAATTTAATAATGATTTATTTCTCCTACATAATCATAATAATAATTAATAATAGTGCAGATTTGTATTGCGCAGTAGAAACATATAGTCGCACTAAAGCAAGCTCAAGACAATACAATGTTCTATATGTTTTAGGACAAAGAACAATAATTGTTATTTTATGAATAATATATAATTAAAATCATGATACATGTATAATGATTTACAGTGGAACATTATGGTTTATTTCAGTCAGGTTTGGGAGCTCAAAGATTGATCAGAAACTCATCGACAGAATGGAGAAAGTAACTGGCAAGAGAGCCCATCATTTCATTCGAAGAGGAATCTTCTTCTCGCACAGGTACGGCAGTGTTCGCATTTATGGGTCATGTGAAAATCTGCACTGTTTTAAAAGGTATCTGTGGTACCCCTGGAAATTATAGATTTGACCACCATTAACATTGGGCCTATGGAGAATGACCGTAAACAGCCCACGTATTTTATCATGACATTATGTACGCGTTTTCATCACTGCCAGATTATATATCTATGCGTATTTCTCAATTTTTACTGCATAAATTATGCGGATACGCACCTTATCTGTGCTACTGGATGAACATCCTTATCGTCATCATACATACAAACACCGGGCTCCCGTCCCGCCAGGAACGGATCACACAAAAATTAACTGAAATATCGCCGACTGACCAATGTTTGTTTTACATATTTGCAGGGATATGCACCAAATACTGGACATGTACGAGAAAAAGCAGCCATTCTATCTGTACACGGGACGAGGGCCGTCTTCTGAATCCATGCATGTTGGACATCTCATTCCCTTCATGGTCACAAAGTAAGTTTCATCTCTTTTGTAAGTTTTACCTCAGTGGCACAGTGGTAGAAAGTGGAGCCAAAAGTTCCAGGTTCAAACCCCGCCCCAGGAGCCTGACATCAATGTTCACTCTCAAAATAATTTCTGCTTTTAGAACATAACTACTCTATCCATCCACACACCATGTGTACACCATCTCTAATAGCCTAATGAGGAAATTAATGATTATGATGGAAATCTTTGTTTGCAGATGGCTGCAGGAAACATTCGATGTTCCACTGGTTATCCAGCTGACAGATGACGAGAAGTTCCTGTGGAAGGATATCTCGGTAGAGGAGGCAAACAGGCTAGCATACGAGAATGCAAAGGACATCATAGCTTGTGGCTTTGATGCAGATAAAACATTCATCTTCAGCGACTTCGACTATATTGGGTACGTACCTGATGTGGTAGTGTCCCGCAGTTTGATCTCGTCCTTTAGTTTAATTTAGAGAAGTATGGTTGTAGATTTACCAATGATCATGATTACTATTTGTTAATTTTTGCCTGATATTGATCTATAGTTATCAAGTGTTTATGTATCTATGTATAGCATTAGCAGGGATGGAAACTTAAGCTTTAACACTTACCAGCCTGAATAACGATACAAGTAACAAATGTTTTTAAAAAAACATGAATTTCTACTAGCCCTTATTAGGATACCTTTAGCATTGGGAGAAATGGTCAGAGCCAGTGTTAATTTCCATCCCTGTATAGTTGAAGAATGCGGGTGTTTTCCTGCTGTTATAAATGCAATTGTTTATTGTTTTTACCCATTTCATGCATGCACCACCTACTGAATATGTTCAACTAGTTTTTCCCCACTATTAAGTTTTCATACTCGGTCTGTCGTCCATAGAATGTTCATGTGTTCCAGACAATAATAAATGTGTTGGTTTTTTATATTCGTAATCTTGTTACCATGGTTATATGTATTGACTTTTGTTTATTGTGCATCTAAATTATTCTGTACACATTTTGTGTAAACCTGCAATTCAATTATTATAATTGTCATTTCCACAGGAATTGTCCAAATTTCTACAGAAATATGTGTCGCGTGCAGAAGTTGGTGACCTTCAACCAAGTGAAGGGCATATTTGGGTTTGGCGACAGCGACTGTATCGGAAAAATCAGCTTCCCTGCTGTCCAAGCCGCTCCCAGTTTTAGTTCCTCGTTTCCAGAAATATTTAATGGGAAGAGTAACATCCCTTGTCTCATCCCCTGCGCTATAGATCAGGTGAGTGGCACTCGAGAACTCTTAAGACTTGACCTACTGTATACAGTTACAATATTAAGTTGGGCATCACTTCATTTTTTCCCATTGCATATTGCTTGAAGCTTCTACATTGTTTCCATATACTAAAACTTGATATTCGTTTTATTACTCAGGACCCCTACTTCAGAATGACACGTGACGTGGCTCCACGAATGGGAGGCCTAAAGCCAGCTCTACTGCACTCCACCTTCTTTCCTGCCCTGCAAGGAGCTCAGAGCAAAATGAGTGCCAGTGACCCGAATTCTTCTATATTCCTGACGGATACCGACAAACAGATAAAGAACAAGGTAACATGCAGCATTAATTCCTCAGGGATTGCAATATGTCAGTGGCTCATTTTTCTAAAAAGAAATAACTAAGATAAAGCCCATTTTAGTTCTGATGATTTATATTACGATGACACGTTGAATTTTAGTAAAATACATTGACACCCCTATTTGATAGACTATCTCAGTAAATTCTTTGTGAAATGAAAATCAAAATAGATTTCTTACCAAATATTTTGAGTGAATTAAATAAATCTACAGTGAATCCAGCAATCTGATTGGTGCATATGACCCCAAAACATTTTGTTCATACTGTATTTCGACGAGTTAGATACATACCAAAATTACGATTTACAAAAAATTGTCATGTTCGTATATTTAGTGTCGGAATGTTGGGGGGTTTTCCGATTAATTTAGGGTTCGAATTAACCCTCTCCCCGCTGAAGGCGAGTTAAGTTGCCCGATCACATGCAGAAATAGAACACTTTGATTTTATTCGGCAGGGAGAAGGTACAACATTATAAGTATTTGTTTTTCAGATCAACAAATATGCATTCTCTGGTGGTCAGGCCACAATTGAAGAGCACAGAGAAAAGGGAGGCAACTGTGATGTAGATGTCGCATATCAGTATCTCACGTTTTTCTTGGAAGACGACACAAAATTAGAAGAAATCCGCCAGGTATGCCAACAGATTTAGTCGAGACCTGACCGTCACAATGGCCAGAATCAATTGTCCAGCAATAGAAACTAACTTTAAAACGTACCAGTGATACAAATAACAAATGTTATGAAGTTCTACTAACCCTAATACTAGGATACCTTTAGCATTGTGAGAAATATTTCGTCATGTTTTTATTTATTTTTAATTTGAATTCCCTTATTTGATTGTATAGATCAATCCCAGTATTCATGGTATTTGAACAAATGATACAGGATGATTCAGACCAGGTTTGATCATGAAAGTAATAATTGAATCATGTAAATTCTTATTATCATATCTTGGACGAGGTTCTACATACTTATGACAGTAATTACTTTAGGTTTTATTTTAACATTAATTTGACTCATGGTTGTATTTTTATAAGTAATCATGCCATGTACAATTCATTTCATGACATTTCTCTTCTTTAGGGTTATACAAGTGGCAAGATTCTAACCGGTGAATTGAAGAAAGATCTGATAGCCATCTTGCAGAAAATAATCGGAGATCATAGAGAGAATCGAGCTAAAGTCACGACGGATGTCGTGAAGGAGTTTATGCGACCCAGGAAACTCAAATTCAATTACTGACTTGTGAACAGAAATACGAAGTGTCATCTATCTGTACTGTGGCTGTCGAATGAAAGCTGGATGTTGCTGCATTGTTGTGTGGACTATACGTTGCTATTTATTGAGACCGTCAGCACAATGGCGTCAAACATGTCAAATAAAAACTACACAATTTTAACTAGTGGCCTTGTCTGCTATGTATTATTATACGTAAAAGGCTGGATTTTTGCTTTCTTTCTTTATTTTAATTTTATTTCTTACAAAATGCCTGTATACAGTGTATACCATGGTATATATATAGATAGTAAACCAATAGAATATGTGTAAAATCAAATTTACAGACAACCAAATTAACCAAATTAAGTTGTGAAGTTAATTTAGAGAAATTATATGGAGAAATTCATCGTTGCATTAGGTGTGCCCTAAACTGACAAGCCGTGATATAAGTGAAAGGATCTTGAAAGTGGCCCAATACAAAAGAAGTAATATAATTGTAATATCACAACACCCTGTTCTATTTGTCCCAGTCCAGCCCAACCCTAGTGTTACTTGTTTCCTATAGGTCGAAAGTCCAAAGTTTGATGCCATCAAATCCGAGAGGATATTTTAATTCTATATGCAATTCTGAAATGGATTATTATTATTTAAAACCTGATTATTTTGTTCATTATGTACATAAAATACTTTTTGAAAATTATATTGTGTTATCTGTCGATATTTGATAAATTGGACACAAATTGAATTGGTTAAAATGCTTCTAATCTCGGAAACTTGTCAAATCTTGTGGCGCAAAGGTTTACGCTGGTCAGTATCGGGACTCGTCCATCTCGGAAGACGATCACATACAGACTGACCCAGGTTAGGTAACTCTACACACATACTGACGATACACATACTTTTTAAAAGTATTTTATGATAATTGTTCATTGTTCAATCTCATGCAACCATCACCTTATGACAAAAAGCTGGAACCACAAAATTTATTCTACAATCTCACTGAACACAGGGCCCTGAAACCTGGAGCTAAATACAATGAGAATACCAATACGGTATGGTCGTAAAAATTTCTTTGAAAATATTCAACACACAAAAAGGAATATTTTGGTATACTAGTATATGTATACATTTTATTATTCAAAGTGAATATTCATCTGACAAGAACAGTGATCAGTGATACTTTACATGTAAAAAATGAGGGATGAATTTGAACAATATGTCTTGTGACAGTGTATACTAGTATTTTAAATGTTTGAATAAAATATATAATTAATAAGTAATGTTGTCCAATCCACTATACAGTATGAGAAATTGGATATGGTGCTACCACATAAAAAAAGATGGTTGCTAAAATGTGACACTTGTGTCGTATACTTAAACAATGTCTGGTGTAGATAATATTTTCAACAGTACCACAATAACAGTAATAAATTAACGGACGGCTAAATGTTGATGTATAGTGATATAAGCTTGTCACAGCCAAGTAATAAAATGTACAGCAAGGTTGAAACCGTAAAAGTATAAGTAACAAAACAATGTAAAATGAAAGTTTGATTCCAGACATTTGCATACACATGCAAGGGCGGATCCAGACTTCAGTTTAGGGGGTGCTCAAAGTGTATTTATGGGGGGCTCATAATTTCAGTGATTATGTTATTTAATTTTTATTATATAAAACTAGTTAACATCCTTCTAGGATGCCTTTCAGCATACATGTCTAAAGCTTTGTAACTTATAACCCAACCATAATATGTTTATTTTAAAAAATCTCCAATTCTAGAGTGATCTGATCCACCCCACCCCCCTTGGAATCTGCCCCTGACATGATACACGATGTAGGTTGAGTCAATAAGGTGTCTAAGTAGGTCAGGTCTATTTTTCTAATCCAAGATTCCGGTTATAACCAAACACAAGTACTACTAGGTGGTTGACTACAGAGAAAATCTTAATATGGCATTACGGATTGTGTGCTTAAATTTTGTGAGCCTGTAGCTGCCTATACACATACACATTCACATCAATTTCCTATTCTGAATCTTTAAACCGGATGTCTAAAAATAGAATTTGACCCACTTAGGCACCCTAAGAATTTTATGTTTAATGTTACACAGTGTTGACAATGCATCGGAGCAGTCGTGTAAGTGATATATGGCTTTGCATCCTCTAAAAAGACAGTCCCAGTGTTCGTTAACAGTCAATGTCCCTGGTCACCAGTTCAGAAAACTTCTTTTGGCACAAATTAATTTAATAGTTATATCAAGTAACAGAGGGGTCATCATTTAATTCTTTATATTAAAAACTTTGCAGATGTTCAATTGTCGTTCAGCGCTGATGAGCGAGTACCTATGGAGTTTAACATCGCTTCGGGAACCTTTCATCCATTTGAGACAACTCTGCCACGATGTGAACGGCATGTAAGATATCGAAACATTTGATTGGTTGACATAAAGGAGATCTAGCATTACAATAGGCAGTGAACATCCGGTGGTGCTGCCAAGATTCCATAATTTAAGTACAATGTAGACTAAGGTGGTGTTCCATTCACAGTCCATGACATACATTCTGGACAGACAAATCGTACCGTGAATGGAACAGGAAGTACAGTATTGCATTCAAGCTGGCCAATGCCCAAACTGTTGCAGTTTGTGTTTGTGACGTCATAAATTTGCTGCTGAACAGGCTACACCACCTCTTGAGCGTGGATAGATTGGACACATCCTGGAGACACCTGTCCCGTATTCAATTCATGTCCAGGGTTGTTCTGGAGAGTGAATGGAACAGCCCCTAGATGTGCATATTTTGTGGTTTTCACTGCGTGGTCTGTGGTATATATATATATATATGTTCACTGTGTGGCATATTTGGTATCACATTTGTGCATAGGTGGACCTCTGTAAATGGAGGTGAATATAGTTTCAAATATCCATTTCCTTTCTCTCGCTACTTCACCGATACACTGGCACTTCCTTCAACTCCTCCCCCAAGTCCGATTCCTCTGCCTTCTCCTTATTCGCTTTCTTTTTACCTTCCACCAAAGAAGATTTGACTGGTTTAATGGTGTCGTCTTCTACCGATTCCTCGGCATCTGACCGGACTATTACAGTGCCGCACTCGCTGACATCCGATTCATCCTCGGCAGTTGTGTCCAACTCGGACGACGTTGCGGTTTCGCTGGCGATGGACTCGGTACTGACGGTGGTAGACTGGAAGTCGTCCTCGCTGGCATCGACGCTCGTGTCCTCGAGAACGTTTGTACGAAGAATTTCTTTGATGGCTGCCACAGTGCTTTTCTTCACATCGTTTTCTCTTAGTGTTATTTTTCTCAGATTACCAGGATAGTTTTGTAGCATATCCAAGAGCAGCTGACAGAAAGCAGAAAACAGTACAATATATTTTGTGGACATTATGTTTGGATGATAGAAATTTGTAGATATTTCCCCGAGATTACAAAAATTTTAATTCATTTTTTTTCCACAAATCCTTATAAAATTCTTGAGCCTGAGTATAGTATGAAATTGTACTTAATAAATTGTAAACTCGGGCTAAATTTCAAAGAATTGTAAAAATAAATAATAATACAAATATGTTACGAGGACTACCGGTAGTATTAATTTGGCCAACTGCAGTTTCCAAAATATCAAACGTAAATTTGTCAATAAATACTAGGTATCTCAATCATTAACATAAATTCCTGATGAAGTGGGTGCTTAAGAACAATTACATTTTGGAAATGTGTGGTTTTTGAGAAATAAAATGGTGTTCTGTTCTTGTTATCATCCACCCAAGTCTTTCCAGTACCTGTGTGGATTTCTCTGTGATGCCCGTTCCTTCCAGGTCGAGAACCTCCATCTGCTGATTGGCTGCCACTCCCACCAAGATGCTGCCGACCGCGCTGTCCCCCAGCGGGTTGTAGTCCAGGTACAGGCAGCGCAGGTTGGGGGAGTGCGCCACGGTCATGGCCAGGCTGGACCACCCACAGACGCTGATGTCCTTGTTGGCGCTCAGACTCAGTTCGGAGAGACCTGCAGATAATCAGATTTCTTGAGCGAGTTATTGAGAATTTGAGTAAGCCCCCCCAAAATAACTGTGCTTCAAGTAGCATATCTCTCGGAGAAATTGGTTAGTAGGAAAGAACGAGTATTTATTACTGTGTATTTTTATATAAAAACTACGATGTAAAGGTATTATTTGGAATGTTACTACACGTTCATATAGTCAGTGTAACACTGTTTCACAACCTGTACTATTCTGCCAATGGAGAAAATGAGAATTTAAAATGTTTTACATTATAGGTCAATAGGAAAACATGCTACAAGAATGTGAATGAGTATTTAATATAAAATAATTAAATTATGTTTCTGAGAATAAATTATAAATGAGGTACTGTAATAAGTATGTACATGCTGGAGGCAACCATATATTCACATAATAGCTAGTCCCTAATCCAGTAGGAGAGGGTTAAATATGTAGATCATGTGAAGGAAACTACCCCCAGAATACCGACTTTAAAAATATTAGAAAAGTAAATTTGACTCTGCATTGGTATTTTCTCTATCGGTATACATTGACATTAAATAGAACACCAACGATGTCAATGTTAAACGTATATATCATGTTGCAAAGAATATACGACAAAGCTTATAAATGTCATGCTTTAATATGGCTGGGTATTGGTGGAACAATTCCGATATGATACATATTGCGATACGACCGACCGATACACGATACGTATTGCGATACGCATACTCAAACATAATACTATTTTGTTCACTTATTTAATTGTATATTGATTCATACCTTCCTGAACTGAGGTTGGTGTCAACAACAGTCTAAGATGCTGGATGGATCTGTCGCCGAGATTGCAGTCACCAACATCCAGAGACGACACACGGGAGTTGTACGACAGAGCTTCTGCGATTACTTTCAGACCATCATCTCCAATAGGGTTCCCATGGATACTGAGAGAACAAATAAACAATTAAAATAAATAATAATGTCTGCAAATGATCAATCCTGTAATATGTGGGTGTTGTTTTTTAAATTACTGTGTTTTTAAAAGAAAATGTTAAATGTTAATCATACCTGGTAAGTATCAATCATTCTAGGACAGGCTGATACTAACTACTGAAATGTTCCATCCCTGTATACTACCATACCATGGATAAAGCAGTTCTGGTCGATGAATTTAGCTTGACTGTACTCAATTCTTAGTTGCAATGAATAAACTGCTCAACCAGAAATATTATTTTTGTAAAAAAAAATTGTTGATTTTGGACATTGTGGGAATGATCGTACTAGTAAGTGCAACAATTGTACAGTAATCCAAAGATAATACATGTATGTAATAGGCAGCGAAAGCTAGATCTATATTTATCGAATATCGACAACTTCCGGGGTTTGGAACCTAGACGAAGTATTAGTAAATGCGTTGCCAAAACTGATTAATGGTTATGTT
>JAVCKZ010091216.1:0-11727 GCA_034780755.1 Lepetodrilus elevatus
GAGAGGAAATATGCAAAAGTGATGACTGGATAAGTATACTGACGAAAAGAGGAGATAATCTAAATCTCCTTCATTTTGCATTTTGCAGGTTGTTAGGGTTTGACAAGCTACTGAAGTTCATCCTGAGTGAGTGGCTGAATGACATCAAGAAGACTCAGCTGCCCAGTATCCTAGGAGGAGTCGGACCAATGCATTCCTTTGTCCAGATAGGTCAGTCCTATGTGTGTGCAGTCAGTCATATATGTGTGCAGTCACAGTCAGCAAATGGCTGAAAGATTTCCGCAGCGATGTTAAACTCCATATTCACTCACTAACTCCATAATCATTGCCTGCTTGGTTTAAAGTAACGTTTCTGTGGCATTTGTTGCAAAACATTATTCAAAATGCAATAATTCCAGCAATTTGATTGGTTGCAAGGTGTCCTGGCCCCGATTTCTCAATACAAACTTGAGTATGAGATTTTGCTCAACTAAAATTACTCCCATTGACTCAGTGCTGTGACTTAAGTAAAAACTCAGCTGGGATTGAGTTTTCACTCAAGTTACAGCAGTGAAGAAATATCAAACTCAACTTTCTTTTGAGAAATCAGGGTCAGGTAAAAGTTGTACACCGTAGGTAAAATTTGTGACCTGATGAATGACTGTGGCGTCTTTGCAGCCACCCTAGACTTGTACGTTCGGCATAAATATTAGCAAATTCGCTTTCTTAAAAGTATGGCTACAGGACAGTACAGCGATATAGTGGTTCCTACAGGACATGTCATGCTCTGGTTGTTTCAGTGCACGGTGTGCGTGACTTGTTCTGGATGCCGGTGGAGCAGTACCGCAAGGACGGGCGGATCGTGCGCGGAATCCAGCGCGGCGCCAGCTCCTTCACCACATCCACCGCCATGGCCCTCCTGGAGCTGACCAACAAACTGGTGCAGTCCATACAGGTCAGCGGTGCTAGGGCAGCGATAGGAAACTTACCTATAAAACTTATTAGCCCTATACGAATAACAATTGTTTTTTTTTAAAAGTCATGAATTTCTACTAGCCTTTAGGATACCTTTAGCATTGGGAGAAATGAGCTAGTGTTAATTTCTATCCCCGTGCTAGGGGGTGGGTTGTACCTCAATGGTAGAACGTTGGACTTTAGGGCCAAAGATACCAAGTTCAAATTCCATCCCAGGCACCTAGAATCAATGTTCGCAAAAGTTACCTTTTTGACATGATCATGATAGGATACACTGTCCTTCTTTACCATGGCAATGCAGTTGTCATCCTTGGTTTGTCAGTACCAGCCAGTGCTTGCAGATTTACATTCTGGAGGCAACCAGAGAAGCCCTAAAGAGCTCTGTGCCTAATCCAGCAGGGAGAGGATTCAACTGACAAGCTGTGATATAAGTGAAAGAATCTTGAAAGCAGCTCTAAACCCCTATTAAAAATAATAAATAAATAAAATTGTACGTGTAGTAACTAGCAACTTGCACAATGCTGTACACGCCTCATGTAGCTCATGTTCAAACCCCTGATTTCAGTACGTGGCTGAGCTGACCTATGACATGCTATCACCGGGGCCCAGCGTCAGAAAGACGGGCAAGAGACATCACAGGCAATACATCCGCCGCGGCCAGCCGTGCGACATGAGAGAGGGCATGGCTAATGCCTACATTGTCATACGCGAGGTACGTCGTCAGTTAGTAATAATAAATGTAACATAATAATAATAAATTTATAATAATAATCATTATGATATCCTTGGTCTGTCAGTACCAATCAGTGTTCATTGGTTTACTGCAAAAGTCAGCCCTATTGTTTTTCCAGGTTTTTATCTGGTCCGAAACTGAGAAGCTGTGATATAAGTTTAAAAATCGTGAAAGTTGCTATAAGCCCCAATTCAAATAATAAATAATGAATGTATGCTAAGAGCGCCGTTTTCCACCTTATTGAATAATAATAGTAATAATAATAATAGTAGATATTTTCGTATGGCATATTCTCATGTCATGTGCGAAGCTCTACATTACAATAATAGTAACAATCATACACTATGCATAGGAAAGATGCATGCTCAGAGCTCTGTGTGGCAGGATCTTGCCAAAGTCATTACAGTTCACTTCTTTATTGCATGTAAGGCAACTTGCCCATGTCCAGTATAATCACAGCCAGTGCCGCTCTGTTTGCAGGGTTTCTCGGATACGGCCACCAACCTGGTGCGGGCGGCCACGGAGGAGCAGGAGCAGAAAGGTCTGACCGGCATGGTGGGTGGCGTCCTGCGTCAGATCCCGCCCACCATCGTCCAGCCCGTCATCATCGCCACCGAGGCCACGTCCAAGGTCCTGGGCGGAATGCGGAACCAGCTGAGGCCGGAGGCCAAGAAGGAGGACGAGGACAAGTGGAGGGAGGACCTCAAGAGCTGATGATGATGGTGGTTGGTCGTCAGGAGGAGGTCATAAGGTCGAGTGGAGGTCAGAAGGTGGAGCGGAGGTCAGAAGGTGGAGGTCGGAGATGGAAGTGTTTGTGATATTAAGAGATGATTATGATGGAAGTCAGAGGGTCGAAGAGGTTAATAGTTGAGTAGAGGTCAGGGGAATGTGCATGCGATGTGATATTAAAAGAAAGGAGGTCAAGAGATGATGACGGTCGGGAGGTTACGAGGTCAGGCAGAGGTCAGGGGGTTGAAATGCTCGTGTTGTGATATTAGAAAGCTGTGCTGTCAGTGTTGAGTAGTTTGAGTGACGAGGAGAAGTTCCTGATATGGTAGCCTGGTGAACATTGAGAGAAGGCATTCATTAGGCAGAATTATCAGATGTGTCGCATGGCCCCAAGATTACGAAACTTATTTCATGCTCATGTTCATAAATCTCCATGTCAAATTATCATCACAAATGGGTGAAAATTCCCACAGCGATGTTACTCCATATATTCACTCACTCACCCATGTAAAATTTCAGCTTGAGCATGAAATCATACTCAAAAGGTTTCGTAATCTTGGCCCAGATCTTGAATGTTGATTTCATAAGCTGATTGTTGATATAATCTTGAATGTTGACTCCATTGGTGATTGTTGATATGATCTTGAATGTTGACTTCATTGGTGATTGTTGATATGATCTTGAATGTTGACTCCATTGCCGATTGTTGATATAATCTTGAATGTTGACTTCATTACTGATTGTTGATATGATCTGGAATGTTGACTTCATTGTCGATTGTTGATATAATCTTGAATGTTGACTTCATTGCCGATTGTTGATATAATCTTGACTGTTGACTTCATTGTCGATTGTTGATATAATCTTGACTGTTGACTTCATTGCCGATTGTTGATATAATCTTGACTGTTGACTTCATTGTCGATTGTTGATATAATCTTGAATGTTGACTTCATTACTGATTGTTGATATAATCTGATAGAATGAAAAACATGTTATCAATATCCTGATGAAAACTGTTGCTATTGAGTGTTGTGTTAATGGCCAACTGTTCATATGATCTTTAATAAAGATCATGAACGAGTATTGAAGCTTGCTGTAAAATAATCATTGTTTCATTGCTGGGAAATGGCCGTCTGAAAATGTTATTACACTATCAGGAAAGATAACTCTTAATACACAACTGGATGGCTATTCATGATTTTATTCTGTTAGATGTTTCTTGACTGATGGTTTGTCTGAGAACATCACGGCTTGTTTTGATGCCGTATACTGGGAAAGGTTCATGGAAGGTTCACTACAAAGGTTTCCCAGTATGCGGTGTATATGTGGCATCTATATATATTATATATATATATACAGTAACTCCTTGATTTGACAGGTCTTGTATTACTCATTTGTAGTGAGTATGTGCTTGAGCAGTGTGATAGAGCTGTGTGTTTTATGATCCATAGAAGTAATGCAAATCTGTGACTACCGGTATTACACATGTAATGCTGCTTGTGTTTTCGTCTGCTCACTAGACAACATGCTTCTTTACCAGTAGCTCCAATGCATTAGTCTGCTCAAGATACAAGTGTATGAGAACATTTGCTGGCGCAATGTGTGATATATGGAATATTAATTTTGTAATACATCACATTTTTTACTTTCTCTGTTTGTAGAAGAGATATTAGTTATTTTTATTTTACCTGTAAGCATTGATGACATTGTGTGTGAGATGTGCAGCCTCGTGATCAGGTTGGACTTTGTGTTTGACCAGGTTGGAGTTCACCCCACTATTATACATCTGTACTGCTTGTTGAATTGCACAATACTGCACAAGGCTTTCTTTGAGAGTGTAACTACACACCCAGTATAATATGCATTGTCTTGATGTATATTACGTCTTTCTTGCTTGTAATGTTATGCATGTGTTTGTGGTTCACCATGTGTTTGTTACTGACTGCTGTGATTATGTGTAAGAGTTAAATTTCTGTGCGCGTACACTGCCACAAACACACAATGTATAACTGCCGATCTGCATCATATACCAAGTCCTGCTTTTGCACATACACCCACATCAGCACATCTACACAATCTAACATACACCCACATCAGCACATCTACACAATCTAACATACACCCACATCAGCACATCTACACTATCTAACATACACCCACATCAGCACATCTACACGATCTAACATACAGACAGACACAAACAAAACACACACAGATATAATGTTTTTTATGTAGGGCTTGCTCCTTTCTAGCTGTTCTGTCTGTACTTTCTGTCGGAGACATGTGCAGTTACAAAGGATCAACACCGCACAGTGTAACTGCGCATGTCTCGGACAGAAAGTACAAACAGAATAGATTGAAAGGAGCAGCCCCAAATCTTCACTTGCAGACTCCACTGAACAAATAATCATAGATAACCACATATCTATGTGCACACTCACACACACACACACACACACACACACACACACACACACACACACACACACACACACACACACACACACACACAAAAGTTCTCATGATGGCAATGCCTTGAATGATAGCCAAATGTTGCCTATCAGTCAACCAACCCTGTTATCCTCTTTTAATTTTTAGTATTTTTTATTTCTACATTGTATTCCACTCTTTCTCTACATTATGGATATATTTTCTATTTCAGGAAAAATCTGGATGTAACATTATGTAACTAATACATATACACATGGTATTGTCTTCAGAATATTTTCAATATCTCTCCTATGATATGTGAATTTTATTTAACTACCGGTACTTTGACAAGTACATACGGTATGATTCCTTTCCTGTAAGAATTAAAACACTGTCATCATTATTTAATGTAAAAGGTACAGAGTATATGAAAAAGGCTCCAATTTCTGTCAAGTTCACATGAATTTCAAAACAAATTATTCAATGCAATTGATATGCATAGTCTAGTGAATATGTTTTGCATGTTAAAAGCATGTGTTGAATGTTGCCAGAATGTCTAGCCTAGGTTGATTCAGAGATTTTATGCCTCTTCTTCCACTTAGCTATGTAGGACACAACCTGTGCTTATATTAAAATAATAATAAATAATAAGCGCATTTATATTGCGCCAAACCCATGCTTCAGAAGCATGCTCATAGCGCTATACTATTATTACCCCGGTCAATGGATCAAGGTACACTTATTCCACCTTCTCAACTCCCTGGGGAGTATACAACCCAAGCTGCCAGTTAAGGCGCTAGAAGGTTTTACATTATTTCCTAGTTCTGCAGTAGAAGTATGAACATTTGTAATTCTTGCCCAAGTATTAATGCACCAATACACATCCGCTGTGTTATTGTCATAGTGCCAGGTAATGAATGCACTATAATTTGCTTCAAATATCCTTTGTATTGTTATGCTTGTAAGGTAGCTTGTGCGTTGACAATTTCAAACTCTGCTTTTGTAAATGATACCTATTCCTTCTTGTAGCTAAATACTGGATTATTTATTGAATAATACACACATTACCGTATGTTATATAATTTAAATTATTATTTTACTATAAAAGGTGTAATGATTTATTTTATTTCAAACCTGGATATATAATTCCACACAAAAGAATTATGCCTTTATGCTATTGAATACTGTTTTTATCTCTTTGAAACTTGTATTTGTCTGTTAACAAGTATCTTATTATCAGATAATTCATAGCATTTCAATACCATTTTAATATTTCATTAAAATTATGTTATCCCTTTGCAACATGTTTTCTTATTATTATTAAACTCCATAAAAGGAAACAAATAATGAGCAAGGTATGGTATTTTTTTTCTCAATTTCCTTTTTCAATTTCTTTCATTTTGCTTCAAATGTAAATACTAAAGTTATGAAATATACACTTACGAATGCTAGTATCATGAATTAAAACACCTCAAATTTAAATAGTCAATTATTTAATTGTTTCCTAAATTTACTTGTAAATATGTATTCGAAATTGTTTGAACTAATTAACCTAATTTACAAGTGAAACCAGTTAAAAACCATGTGACATTTAAAAAGGTTATAATGTTTTTATACCACTGCAATCAGTTACACATTTCATTAAATTTGCCCAATGTACAAATTCATTTAATGTTGAAGTCAAGAGTGTTGTAGAATCGAATTGCATTGCATCTGCAAGAATGTTGTTGTTGTTAGAGACAGAATATTATTGAGTATACGAGTTGACAGACCATACAATGTATTAGATGGTTGTATGTGGAAGCTTCTGCCCAACAATGCTGGTGAGAGAATGATGTGCTTGATTGTTACATTGATGTGCTTCATTGTTACAATGATGTGCTTCATTGTTACAATGATGTGCTTCATTGTTACATTGATGTGCTTCATTGTTACAATGATGTGCTTCATTGTTACAATGATGTGCTTCATTGTTACAATGATGTGCTTCATTGTTACATTGATGTGCTTGATTGTTACAATGATGTGCTTCATTGTTACAATGATGTGCTTCATTGTTACATTGAAAATCACAGACATCCACTATTGGAGTTAGTCAGTCCCAATGGTACGTTCTTTGACTTTGTAAATATCATATTTATTCAATGCCAGCGGCTGCATGGTAAATGATGTGTATATTGTGAAATGAGTGAAATGAATGTAAAGGCCTATATCATTGATTAAACAGAATGTTTTTCTAATGTTTTTTTCTTATTTCATGTTTTTTTTAAATTTCTGAGACATTCACAGAAATTATTACAGAAAATGTGTATTAATTAAGAGAGACGATATTTTCCAGACTCGGCAAGTAGGGTGGCCGTGGATTTAGTCCATATGCTCTGAAGGGAACTGCAGCTTTGAGAAGATTATCGCCTGCTAACTGCCAGTAACACGTACAGCAATGGTATCGTAGAAGACGTAGGAAACCTGAATGTTGGACCACATGTAACTCGTTCTCAAAACCCATGGGCAATTTTCTCCAAATGTTTCTACGAACTTCCTAGCCTAAGGACAGTTCGTAGCCATACTATATGAATCGTTAAGAACTGTTCTTAGACTAAGATGTCCGTAAGAACGTTCCGAGAATAGGCCCCTTGGCTTCCACCAACATGTTTTATGGTATAACAATAATTAAAACCACGGTCAATATAAAGATAAATTACCTATCTTATTACTTCAACAGATAGAGAACCGAAAGGCCATGTCCCGAGATTTACGTAACTTCTTTTGAGTACGATTTTGTGTGCAAAACAGTTTTGTTCACAAATTCCCATATAATATTTGAGCATGAAATCGTACGCCCCAAAACAATCGTAATCTCGGGGCTAGAGAATGTACAAATCTGCAGCAAAACTTACTTTTTCATTATATCGGACGATTAAAGCGGAGCTGTTGGACGAGTCTTATCAAGACGGTATCCTCAAAGAGTCTATACATGGTGATTTTCTAAATAGCTGTGTAGGGTAAGTTCTTTTTAAATCCCATCTTGTATTGTATTTAGGTGTTGCTTTCTCCTTGAAGTATTCTGTTGTTGATATTATTTACTACTAGTAGTCAATATGTCTACGATGTTTTTAATACTAGTAGTATACTAGTTACTACTTATATTACTACATATGTACGGGTGTGCTAGTAATCTATTGTTGAACGCAATTTCGGGCCCCGATATTACGAAAATTTGACTACGATTTCATACTATTACTGCGGTGAAGTTTCACTTCCTATGTCTATGAATATGCGCATGACAAATATAATTCCGTGTTTCATAGAGAACCAAAGTTTTGATCATAAATCTCCATATAAAATTTGAGCTGGAGCATGAAATCGTACTAAAAAAAAGTTTCGTAATCTCGGGGCCTGTTACCATCGTTGAAAATATCCTGCTTAAAGAAACTATACTCTTCAAGTAACCAATAACGGGAACTAGAACTAGAAATATGTTTCCAGTAAGACGTCCATGGCGTTTTCATGGAGACGTTTTCGGATGACAAAAACAATAAGAACAGAATCGGTTTCATATTTTATAGTATAAAATATATATAAATCAATATGTACAAAATTAGAAGCAGTAAATGCAACTGGGATTCAATGTAAAACTGTCCTGAGATCAGATGGTGATGACATGGGTCGTTGTCAAGCCAGTCTGTGCAATAAGGCGCTCCATGTACACAGTAATAAGTGATTCGATGTAAAACTGTCCTGAGATCAGATGGTCATTACTGACATGGGGCGTTGTCCAGCCATTCTGTGCATTACGGCTTTACATTTACATAGTGGTATGTGATTCAATGTAAAATTGTCCTGAGATAAGATGGTGATAACATGGGTCGTTGTCCAGCCAGTCTGTACAATAAGGCAAATAATAGTGTTGCTTCTGCTCAGTCATCGATACCATTCACAATGAGATCAGTAGAATGGAAGTCATCATTACCAAGAACACACTTGTAAAAGTATCTCCCTGAAAGAAAGAAACAATAATTTAACAAGTAACTGTCAATGTAGGCCTAATGAAATCAACATGATATGTTGCTACATCTGAAGGTATGCATTACTCATTAGATCACACTCAACACGTCATGGTTCACCACTGGTTCCAACAACTTTAAAAGTTCATTATTACCATTGACGGCGTTGTTCAAGAACATCAGCAAAGGTTCATTCTTTATAAGTTACCATTGACGGCGTTGTTCAAGAACATCAGCAAAGCTTCATTCTTTATCAGTTACCATTGACTGCGTTGTTCAAGAACATCAGCAAAGGTTCATTCTTCATCAGTTACCATTGATGGCATTGTTCAAGTACATCAGCAAAGCTTAATTCTTCATCAGTTACCATTGATGGCATTGTTCAAGAACATCAGCAAAGGTTCATTCTTCATCGGTTACCATTGACGGCATTGTTCAAAAACATCAGCAAAATTTAATTATGTATGACCATTGTCCATGAACTTCAACAAAGCATGTAGGCCTACTGTATGCGTACGCAAACTCTTCTTTTGGTAAACAAATATCATTGGAACATGTCCTTCTGCACTGCCAACGATAGAATTGGCATGGTCGCCAAGTAGGTCTTTGGTATTTGAAAGAATGTACTCTGGTATGCTATGTCAATAGATTCAATCAAGATTATACACAGGTAGGTTCCTTTACACAAGGCATCAATGGGTATGAGGTTATACGTTTACCTCATGACATGCAATGACAACATATAGGCCTGCGTCCTTTTATAATATACATGTAGAGTCTATATTTGTCATACGTTATAACTGTGAGTAAGGCGAGTGGCTAACACTGGAGTCACTCGGACTCGGGCTGGTCCAAGACGCTGGAGACGTTGAATTAAAATACGGGTTGCTAAGCGACGAGATGACCAATGCCTGATAAGGGTCTTCTGAGTAGGACGGGGGCTGGTAGTGGACCATCTGTGGCCGATAGGCGTCGCTGTGTCTAATGGAGGACAGCATTACAGGAGCTTCAGCGAGAAATGGGAACGGAAACACGCGATTGATGCCGAGTGTTGTCGGAGATGTGTGGGGCGGTTCTGGAAGTCCGTTCTCAAGACGATTGTGAGGAAGGGTTGAGCATTGACTAGATAAATGAGCTTCAGATAATGACTGCTCCCTCTGTCTTGTGACGTCAGCGTGGGCTTTGTAACCAAGAAGATCCGCAAGCACCGGTATGCTGTCATATAATGAATGTCCATGTGTTGGGGTTAGTGCCTGAGACACTGTGGTATTGGGCGGGTTAACATAGTCATTGGGCAACACGCCAATACTGCTTGCGGAAGGAGGTTGAGGAATTCCTGCCAGAAAGGGAGGTTGACCCGTAAGCATCATTGGACCAGGCATCCTGGGGTTGCGGGGGTTGTGGAACGCGGAGGAGATCCTCGAATGGTTGAATCTATTGCTGGTAGTGTTGATGAAGGCTGAAGGGGTGATCTTATTGGGCGGGGAGATCATATCGTAGGCATGGAACACTGGCTGCGGAGGCCTTGGTCCGGATACTTGTGAAGATGCTGGTCTCTTTCGTGACTTCTTTTTCTTCTTGTTCTTGAGTGGGTCCTTCTCGAACCTGATCAACTCTGCTAGAACACTCTTCATGACCAAAGGAGGAAGTACAGACTCCTCGGAGTCTTCGGGTTTGTCCTGCGCGACTTCTTCGGTGTTCGCAGTGACAGCTTCCTTGTCTGAACCGCTGCTGTTTGGACTATCGGCCTTGGCCTCACTGTCGCCATCTTTCTTGTCCGGTTCCTTGTCGTGTTTGCCAACAACGTCTTTCCGCCGTCGGTTTTGGAACCAAATCTGAAAGTGACAAGACGACATATTTAGTTAAGAATGTACTACCGGTATGTTAAAATGTCGGTTCCAGTCCTTCTTCTGAAACACAATCATTTCCTACTTAGCATACGCCAAAGTTGCTAACGGATGTTGAGTATACAGTGTCCGTGGTTTCAGACGATTACTCCTGTCCTATGGAGTCTAGTTCACTTATGAACCAATCAAAATAACTCTGACAAAAAAGGGCCCCTATTCTCGAAACGTACTAGCCTAAGAACAGTTCGTAGTTATACCATAAGAATCGTTACGATCCTCGTACGGTCGTAATAGAACGTTTCGAGATTATTCCCCCAGATTGTAATGACGTTCACTCCTCCAATATGTGTCATTAGACTACTGTATTCCTCAGGGTAGAATCTTATACAATAAAATATGTTAAATTCTACGAGATCTACTTTCGGAAGCTGTTGCCAAAGCTTACTGATTCAGATCAACCAGGTCACTACGACTGAGGCTTACCTTGACCTGATCCCGAGTTATGCCGACCCTCTTGGCGATCAGCTGTTTCTGGGTGCTGTTGGGGTACTTCACCGTGCCGTAGATAGCATTCAGAAGTTCCAGCTGGTACCTCGTGTAGCTCAGACGTTCTCGAGGAGGAGGTGGTGTGAAAGGGCGATATTCTAAAATGTAGAAAACAATCCTTAATTGGCAACTAAGATTTAATAAATGGTTAGCCACTCTGAAATTCAATAGTTCAAATTGTAATACATGTAATAGAATCAATTTACGATCAATGTGAAATCAATAACTGACTATTATTATTTATGATTGTTTGGGATGTACTGCAAAGAAGATAGGTGTTCCATTAAAAATTGGCGTAAGGCCGATTTTGCTAAAACCTTTGAAAATAATAATAATAATAGTAATAATAATAATAATAACAATAATAACGTGCAGCCTACACATTAATGAGCCAAATCCCTAATGTAGCCATGACAGAGGTTTTTGAAAAAATAATAAAATCATACTTTGTGATATATTCTCATGTTCAGGAGCGTAAGGG
>JAVCKZ010091227.1:0-11726 GCA_034780755.1 Lepetodrilus elevatus
TATTGCCCATGCATTTTCGCACTTGGGTTGAACATTTCATTACAATTAATTTACTTAGTTTTGAGAAATACCACTTTTTGTGTTCGTGTTTTAATGTGTTCAGTATCGTTCCCTTATTTTCTGACGGTAGTATATATAGTTCATACTGAGTATAGGCTAGTATTGTCAGTGATCTGTCTAATAATCCGGAGGTCCTGGGTTCGAGCCTAGCTCAAACCATCGTGTAGCATTCGTGGGCAAAGTTATTAGATGCACACTGCTCCAGTCCACCCAGATGTAGAACATGGGTACCCGGTAGGAAAAGATGCCGTTTCAATTATTCTGAAGTAATTTCAATATGTATTATGCAATTATTTGACATATTCGCCTACAATAAAATTAAGTAGCCTATCATCCAGGGACTGACCAACAATCTCTGTATTTGACGGTAGGCCTATAGTACCAGAATTGTCTTGCAATTGGTGTACAACAGTTCTACCCACATCACATTGCTATAACACGCCTGGGGTGCGTTCTTGAAAGCGCTTGTAATATAAGGGCTTACTCAGCCTTGTGTGTTTGAACGGCCCCTTGTTGTATTACGATCACTATTAATCATGTCATGTTTTATTGTCCTTCAGTTGAAACATTGCTTACCCAAAATGGTTCTCCATCACAGAAAGCCTCCATTTCGTGTTTTAGCAGTCATTCCATGATGGCTGGTATGAACCAAAACCTCCCGTGCATCCAGTTTTTGTTCAGAAGAATCGTAAGCTTGCGAGCGATCGCTTTCCACTGGGTTCCTAACACATGCTGCGCAACGGAAACGTCTAGAATTACTAGCTATAAGAGCAGGGCTCATGAACAAGTCTCTGGAGATCGTGACTAAAAGGGTTGGACTTCCTTGGTCAAAGGCGACACCCAGCAGTTGCTCCATGTGATGCAGTTATTCATGGTCATGATCCAAGCCGTAGCAAATTGCTGTAACTATATTTCCCCACGGTTGATACATACACATTTTAATAAAGGATTGTCCTGAGCTATACACATGCATTCTTGTGTTTATCTGACTGTCAGGGTAAACAAGACATCGGCTGGTCTACCTTATTGGCCGATCTCTAGATACGTTAGGAACAGATCACCAATTGGCGCCGCCATCGGTGGATAGCTTAAAAGTTCGATGAATCATGGCCAAAAAGAAACAAAAATTGAATATTCATAGATGCCGTTGATCTGTTGGTTGAATTGGTGTTAAATCCACTTTCAAGATTTTTTCGCTCGTATCACGTCTGGCATGTTTTGTATACGCATGCCTTGTTTGTACTGGGCCGTATTACCATCGGCTGGTGGTATTAGCTCGTGAAATATCTTGCTGTAGATCTATAGTTAGAACAACGCCATATCCAGGTTGCAACCATCTGCACCTAGCCCCGAGATTATGAAACCTTTAGAGTAAAATTTCATGCTCAATCTAAAAATGTACATGACGTCTTATGAACAAAACTTTGAGTTGAGCATGAAATCTTACTCTCGGGTTGCACCCTCTGCACCTATAAATTCATCGTCGAACGAAATAAAATTGAGAGGTCCGTGTCGAACGAAATTAAATTGAGAGGTCCGTGACAGTTAGAAGGAAACAACGATTAACAGGACCGTATAGGCAATAATAAGATAATTGCCCCATAACCGTACAAGTAATTGTTTTCTAGTATCATATCAGAAAGGTAGCTTGTGTCTAGTCTAGTTCCCTTTGACAGGCTAGAACTTGGAACGTCAAATCAGTCATCTAGCACACTAACCACTAGACACATTCCGAACTTCCGACTACAAGCCAATGCACGAGATGCACATGCATACAGTAGCAGTTCAATATAATAAAGAAAAACATCCGTTTAACCATTATACCTTTTATTGTAGGATAACATCTTTGTAAGTGTACTGATATCAGTCATAACAATGCAAGTAGAAATGGCATTTGATATGTAACACATATATACTCATGTAAGTGTATTGAGCAATATATATAACCCTTCCCATGTATACAAAAGTACAACAATACATTAGATACAAGTCTCATGATACAGCTCACCTGAAAAAGACAGCTAGTGGAATACAGAATGCAGAGATGAAATACAGAACCAAATATTTCATATTTTTAGCATGATTAAATTGGTTGATTTGTTGCCCAACTTCACTTAGGATTCTTTCATCTATATGGGATAATACATTTATTAAAAGGTTTTAGTTTTTCATAATAAATTATATAATATGCAGAATGATAGCATTTTACATGAATTAAAATAATCATAAAACAATTGAGTGAGTGAATATGGAGTTTAACGTTGCTGCAGGATAAAACAATTGAAATAGAACCCATATTTATACTCCGTAGAATGACCATATATTCCATGTTCATACTCCAGACATTGACTAATGTCTTTTGATTCAAATTTGCATAAATCTCAGATTATATCACAGTTGATTTCAGATTTCAGTGCAGACTAACAATTAAATAATTTACTAACAATTAACTAATTTGAATTCTAATGATTAAATAATTTGAATTTGTACCACTGAATCAAATTTAATATGGCTAAACTAACCTTGTCAAAGACACCCCAACCCATTTTTTTCTTCTATTATAAATTATTATTTATGTTTGGTTTGTTAAAAGATTGGCACTTCAAAAAATGAAATAGATCATTAAAAATCGAAAGAATTGGTATGGAACATCTTTGACAAGGACTAACCGAAGTGTTACTTGTGAAACCACCAGATAATGTTCCCAAATAATGAATATATTTGACTAGATCAATAATGAGTATTAAGTCACAATGCATTAAATTAACATATAAATAATGTATTTAATGAATGAATTAATTAATGCTTTTCATGGCAGTGGGAATATCTAAAATATAAATATTTAAAAAAATCTAAATGACAGTGTAAAATCTATATGTACCCACCTGCTCAAATGCTCGCTTAAAAACACTACTTTTATATGAACAAATGCTAAGATTTGTAGCAAATTCATAGCAATTACATATTCAAAAGGTCCTTAAATATTTTTGAGACCAATCCATGGTTAAGGAGGAGACATGTACCGACATGTTCATGCACATATAACATGAATTTTGAAAGATTTTAATTCACAAAATATCAATGACATTAATTTGTATGCCGTCATTAAAATTTGAACAGCATAGTGTGTTGCATAGTAAACATTGTTTTACATTGAATTGTTAAATCAGACAGATATGGCAAGTTCACAATGGAAATGTAACACAGTAGCGGATGGCATACAATTATTGAAAAATTAAAGCTATCCTATATATAAACAATATATAAATAATATAAATAAATAATATAAATAAATATAATTAATATAAATAAATAAATACACAATATTAAATAAATAAATAAATAAATAAATAAATAAATAAATAAATAAATAAATAAATAAAATAAAAAAATAAAAAATAAAAAAATAAAAAAATAAATAAATAAATAAAATAAAATAAAATAAATAAAAATAAATAACAAAAATAAAAAATAATAAATAAAAAAAAATAAAAAAAATATAAAAATATAAAAAAATAATAATAATAAATCCTAAATATTAAAATTCAAATAATAAAATCGAAAACAAATTACTTGCAATGTCTTTGTCAAGGGCCGCTACATGACAGATACTGACAATACCGTAGCATACAATGTTATCATACTTGTCGATTTACTACAGGACTACCTATCAACCAGCATTTCATGTACTGTACAATTATTAAGTAGGATACCTCGGACCAAACTAGTCGAGTCGTCGTGACAATGATGAACACTTTGAACACAATAGTGGCAATCCAAATATCACATTCTTTCAACGATGGATGTTGATAAAGTCATGAATTGGAGACGATAACAGATCTAAACACTACTAACTGTTGAGTAGGAAGACACTGGACAATGTCACAACCAAGTAACATCAGTAGGTTATGTACATTAAACTACATGAGAATCTAAGTAGATCACAATAACTTGGAAAGTGTGATAGGGCCAGTTTCATTGGAATGATCAGGGTGATATGCTTTTGGAATAAAGAGAGCATGCATTATCTAGGTGAAATATTTTGTAATAATTAGTAATTTAATAACCATTATTTTTTAACACGCATAAAATCTTGAAAATATTCATCTATTACTGTGATACCTATTTAACTAAGTAATTAACAAACATTTTCAGAAATCAAATTCATTCAATAATTTAATACTTTATGTATCTGCGAGAAAACTTAGTCAATATATGCAACTAATGTATTACTAAACAATTAATAAAAATAAGAAAAATGAGAAAAATAAAATTAAAATAAATAAAAAAAAGTTTTTTGATTGAATTAATGTTTAACATCGCGTCAGGAATATTCAAATAAATACTGTAGTACAATGGCGACTAAATACTACTCAGGCATATGGCAAATAATGCTGCAATCAATTCGACTGTAAAAGGAAACCCCATTTATGTTTGAGTGTACTGTACAAAGTAAAAACAATTAAGATATTGTAAAAATACAAGATAAATATGAAAATTACCATCTGACCTGGAATGTCTTTCCTCAAAACATAATAAATAAGAAATACAAACCTTTAGGAAAAACAATACAAAGGATGAAAAACCACACACATTTTTGTCAAAAGCATGGAATGGTGATAATGGAAATACTTACATTGATATACACAATTTCATACCGGGTATGTAAAATTAAATTATAGGTAATATTATAAGGAAAATGTATGATCTATGTCGAATGACATCATTCTTGGTTAGTCATTATACACTGTATGTAAAATAGAGGGGAATAATACTTATAGAGCCAAAGATATCCTTATCCAAGAATATATATATAAATATGTAAAAATACCTGGTTTTGATATACTGGTATGAGTAATCAATCAACATATTGATTGACCAGTGTAAATACTTTAGACAGGATCAATAGAGGTTCATCATCAAAATACTACTTGTATTGTAATATTCTTATAGCAAATACTGACAAATAATAGAAAAATATGTTTGATTTACCTTAGCATTTATCATTTGCTATTTTAATATATTTTATTTAACCATACACAATGATTACTATCACAATAGTTAGAACAGTAAACATGCAATAACATTGTATTTAACCAATAACATTTAAAGTGATTTAGTGAATTATTGTTTAATATCACAGCGGGAAAATTACATTTAAATCAAATAAATATATGACAATAATCACTGATAATCACATGCTCATATCAATAACATTGTATGTTGTTTGATGTATATGTACTTGTCATCATCACTATACTGTATGTGTAATGGCACATAGGTGTGAAACAATTTACTCATAATACCAGCACATCAAGAGCAGTCCCATTGAAAACAGGGCTCATAGCATAGGTTGTTAGGTAAATAGTTTGCAAACATACTATTGCATAGGTTGTTAGGTAACTAGTTTGCAAAAATACTCCTGTAACGAGAAATGACATAATACAAAATCTGATCAGTCACGCGTCACACCGGATGACAAGGCAGAAGAAATTTAACTATCCCAACTTTACTTTGCAAAATCTGAACAATCAGAATTTGTTTTATCAAAGTTTGCCTTAGGCTTACCAATTAAGGAGTAAAAATAACCCTTAATTCTAAATTGGGTTCTCAAATAATGAATAATAATACTATTAGTCTTGCTTCTATTTTTATCATTAATAATACATTTTAGAATCGATTTGCTTGGAAAGAGTGTCAAATACGTAGATTTTGCACTCTAGGGAAATACTGTCAACATAATAATCTTCGAATATAGTTCATGCATATGATTGGATAATACTCTGGAATATTCTATATTTTGATTGGTTTTATGTAATGGTACATTGTAGGTATTCGGTCAGTGGAGCGGTCATTCGGACATCACATAAAATTATCGGACGTCACACAAAGTTCTTGTCGTTGTCAGATTGTTGACATCATATAAAGTTCTTGTCGTTGTCAGATTGTTGACATCATATAAAGTTCTTGGATGTCACGTAAAGTTATCGTTGCTGTCGGGCCGCAAACATCACACAAAGTTCTCAGACGTCACACAAAGTTCTCGTCGCTGTGGGAACACATGAGGAAGGAGTCCATGAGTCTGGGCTGGATCAGTTGTTGGTAGTCGATGTCCGACACATGGTGGTCCTCCACTGTACTACAGATCTTACGCAGCGCCGCCTGGTGGTGAGAAATATCGCAGGTCATTTACTTATTTCCTGTGATGAGGTGTGTACATATCAATTGAGACCTTGCACAGAACGTTTCCATTGCTGAATTCATGTTGGGTGACAGAAAACAATCTGGTGAGGAATGGTGGAAAATACCATTGTTTTTCCACCCACGATGCCATATGACGTATTGAGTGACGTTACATGCAAGGCCTCAATTAAGCTTTTAGACTGAACTTTCTTGAAATTCCCATTTTTTGGTGAAGCATACATAAAATAACATAATTACCATCGACATTAGGGTTGCAAAATTTCTAAAATTTATGCAAATATAAATGTTTTTGTAATAGGGCATGCAAGTGGTGGGGGCAGCACGTAAACTAGTGCAAATGTGTTGCTCTGCGCTTCGCACATACACCACTACACCTGCAGTAGACTGTAGGGACAATACTCATGACGAAACAATGGGAACAATGGTTTTTCTCAACTGGTTCTTAATGAATGCGCAGTTATATGAACTTGCCGCTTATTCTAGTAGTAGTTGTCATTATTAGGAGCCTCCTGCCCCCAGAAGTCAGTTTAACAATGAGGCTCCCACCATTACTTTCACGACCTATAGTCACCGGGGGGTGTACAGGATATGTATGCTATCTCTAGAGTGGAGACACAGATTCCAGTATGATCTTCCGGGCCTCGAGATTGCAAAATTTTATTATGATTTTCAACATGGAATCGTACTAAAATGGTTTTCGTAATCTCGGGGCTAGAACTACCACAGAAGTGCACGAGAACTCACCAGACATGCCACGAGGACGGCATCACTATTGTTCCTCTCTTTCACAAAGCGACACAGCTGAACAAGACGAGGAATACCTGGAAAAAATGAGGCATCCAATCAGAATCCTTGTTACAAAATATGTCAGCTTAAAATTATTTTTGTCATTATTGATTGATTGATTGAATTAATGTTTTACGTCGCTGCAGGAATATCTCACCCATAGACGACTACTTATTATTGTTACTATTATTATACAAGCCTTTTTCAAACGAGTTTTCTTTTTATGTCCTATTAAAAAGGATTTAAACAGGAACTGCACTTATTTGATAAAGACACGATCCTGAAAATGGAACTCACCGTTTATCCTGACAATGCTGCTGGCATATCTCTGTTCTCGACACAACCTGGTCAGAGCAATGGCCGCCTTCTGCTGGACCCGCTCGCACGCAGCCACCTCCTCCGCATTGACGTACGACAGCGGACGCTCGTTGAGGAACTTCACCAGCAGCTCAATGCCAGAGTTCTCCGCGATCCCAGACTGACACGTGTTGACTGCCGCCATGTTGGCCAAAACTGTCGCGATCTGAAAATGGGAGAAATTAACAAAGATTAAATCATTGTTTAGATTAATTTTCAAGATTGTTTTGGAAATGTAGCAGGGTAAGATATAAGATGTTCCTACTTTGCAAATACAGTGGACCTCACATATAACGTACTCATTGGGACCGGATATTTTTGTCCGCTATGTGCGAAGTCCGTTTTACGCATATGTCGTAATTAGCGTTATACTGGACAGGGACTTCAGATTCAATATGTTATAGGCGAGTGTCCGGTTTATGCGAGGCCATTATATGTCTACTGTATTGTTAAAAATGAAATAGCATTGTTGTAGTCTTTTGGGACTGAATTAGTGTTTTACGTCGCAGCGGGAATATTTCCCCTGTACGCGACTGGTCACAGAGCCGAGGAGACGCCGTCATACACAGCTGACAAACCCCACCTGGTCCTTGGCAAACAGCGACGACGCCTTGGCCAGACTACAGTGTCGGATGAGATGTCGGGGAGCCTGACTGCGGTGGAGGATCTCGCACGCCATGGTATCGATGAACGTGATGTTGGCGATGGCCGCCGACGCCAGCAGAAACACCTCGTGGGAGTTGGTCTTGTGGCTCAGAGCTGGATTGGAAGGAGAACAAAAATTAATGACTTTCCTGACTCGGTGCCTGTACTTCACAAAAGGGTCGAACTGTAGTCTGGATTGGAAGGAGAACAAGAATTAATGACTTTCCTGACTCAGTGCCTGTACTTCACAAAAGGGTCAAACTGTAGTCTGGATTGGAAGGAGAACAAGAATTAATGACTTTCCTGACTCAGTGCCTGTACTTCACAAAAGGGTTGTGCTGTAGACTGGACATAAATCAAGGTACATGTATATGTACTACAGCAGGAACTGATTCAGGCATCAATTTATATGTGGACTGTAGGTACACAGCCCTTTTGTGAAGCCCAAGTAACAACTCACTAAGTAACAACTCACTAAGTAACGCCTTCAGAAGGTCATGGAGGTTGTTGTCCATGAATCCGCCGAGATGCTGGTTGTGCTCCAGACTAGGGGAGGTAATCTGCGCCACCACGCCCGCCGCCTCGCCCTGCACCGCCTCCACGGGCTTCACCACACACAGCACCTCGGTCAGCAGTTCTAGGCCGCTCTCCTGCATAGAAGGAAGCAAATGTTAGAAGTACGGACATGACAGAGGAGCAACGCTAGGGCTGGGCGGGGGAAGAGCAGAACGGTTAGAAGTACGGACATGACAGAGGAGCAAAGCTAGGGCTGGGCGGGGGAAGAGCAGAACGGTTAGAAGTACGGACATGACAGAGGAGAAAGGTTAAAGCTCTCATGAACAGTGCAGCAAAGTTATGAGTTCTCATGATTGGATTGAAATAACTAGTGCATTATTACATTGCAGTGGGAATATTTCCACAGAAGATTCTCATCCTGATAAATTTTCTAATATTTTTTAATAAATAAATATCCAGTGAATCCGGCAATCTGATTGGTCCACATTACCCCCAAAACATTGTGTTCATACTTCGATTGAACAAAATTTTATTAGGTAGCATTGTGACGTCACGTTATATACAACGTCATCTATACTTGACGTTGATAAAAAATATCTTAGCACCGCTTCTAAAATGTAGACTAAAATCATTGATGCATTATGTCAGGCTATTGAATCAAATAATTCCCCACCAATTTGTTATGTTATTTATTTATAAGGATTGCCTGGAATAATTTTCACGTTCATCGAGGTATGAACGTAAAAACTGATGTGCAAACTTTTGTATGAACCGCTTCGCTTTAGGTTCATACCTTGATGAACACAAACAATATTCCAGTCAATCCTTAAATGAATTCATACCTTCTCCAGCTCCATGATACTTTCAGGAACACAGCAGATGGTGGCGAGAGCGCGCAGTGCCTGGGCATGGGCAAACGCCAGCGAGTCTGTCCGGCAGATGTCCAACAGTGCCCGCACTCCTCCCTCCTGGAGTAAATGCAACGCTAATGAATACCTTGATCTCTCAAATAATGCAATGTTCCTTCTTTGAACAATGCACCCCTAATATCAATACCGGAATCTCTGAATGTTGCAGTACTCCTGCGAGTACCGGTTGGTACTGATAGACCAATGATGATATCTTCATTGCCGTGCTACAATATCACGTCAGAAAGGCAACATTTACTAACATTGAGGCCGGCTCCTGGGATGGGAATACAGAAAGGTTAACTGTTTTAACCCTCTCCATGCTGAAGGCAACCGGAGATGCCCTAAATGGCTGTACCTGTGCGTAATCCAGCAGGGAGAGGGTTAAGTCGCAGAAGGAATCTATCACACATATTTGACGAAATCACACTTGGGGTGAGAGAGAATTATTGCTTTATACCGCAGTGGGAATATCTCGCCCATATGCGACCAGGGGGGGAATAAGTCTTTGGGGGAAAAAGGTCTCACCCGAGAAAGTACGTAGCACATGTGTTCGCCCTCCAGGCCGAGGCTGATGATGTTACTGATGGCACAGTGGATGGCTGAGGGAACCGACGCCTCGTCCAGAACGTCAACTAGGCGCTGAAATCACAAGCAACAAGTTCGCAATCACAGCTAAAAAAATCTTACTATTTAGGCAGGGTTCCACTTAGGTTTCAATTTTTGAGAGTCCTGGGGAAACTTGTGGATATAATTATCAACAATTTTTATTAATAAAGTGCGTCCAAACTTGCAATTTTTGCGTATGGGACGCAGGATTGCGCGTTCGGAGAAAGCGTGATATAGGTGACCTGTTCCAGGATCGTATGGAAATCCGACCATGATCCTTGCAGGACACATGAGGTGAAAGTGTCCTGCCGTATCCTGGTGGCATTTCGTTAAGATCCTGGAATAGGACATCCAACGTGGTTTTTTTTGTTGCTGTGAATCGTCAACTTATTAATTCTACAATACAGTAACAAAATTACCAGCATCAAAAGGCAGCCGAGAGTGATGTAAGAAAGGTACTACTACTGGTCTTGGCCATCGAAAAAATAAGCATGACGAATGAACAGCACTTGAAAAGAAAAATCGTCCCCGATATTGATTGGTTTATTTCTACAAGTCAACTATTTACACCCACCACTGCACAAATAAAAATGATAAGTTTTAACAAAAATACTCCTGTCTTAGTGTGACACAATCATGCTTGATATATAATAATGTACAACACGTATATCAGAACAAAATGAATACCTGCACCAAATAGCCAATGACAGAATCGACCAATCGGCTGAAAGACTGGCCAAGGAATGTCAGCTGATTGGTCAATGGAACTTTAGCAGGCAGAGTCCCCCCACGGGTAAATCTGAAACAAGGAGGAGATAATTCAGACAAAGTTCCTCAGATCCTTCCAAGGTGTTAAGCAATGTTTGTAGTCAAGAGAGTCTATAGTTTAATAATACAACTGCATAGGAGCGCATTTCTACAGTGGAATAACTTTTCGATAATCAACCATATTAATTTTGTTATTTTGTGTTATTTGATGACTGTGACATCATACTATAGGCTGACGAATGTTCAACAGCTGACTGGGGTCACCTCTCTACATCAAGAAGTTTTCAATAAAATAATTACGTTGAATAATTAGAATAACCCACTTGATACAAGTGATTACGGAAAATATGTCCCTTATGATTACGGAAAATATGTCCCTCATGAAATTATTCAGTTCCTCATTGAATCTTGGAACTGACCATTAATTTCACTCAGGACATCTTTTCCGTAATCACTCACATCTCATGGGTTATTTTCTAATAAGACTCGTACCCTTCTACTTGTTGAGCTAACTTGGCACACTCCCCCATAACCATGTCTTGTTGCTGCAAACATACAAAGAAAAATCAATTGTTAGCATGTGTATTTATTTATATTATTTATTAATTAATTAATATTTATTTTTCATTTATTAATATTCATCCATTCATTCCTTCACCCACTCACTTATGTATTTACTATTTCAGTTGTTTTCAAGGTTGTTGAATATAGTAGACCTCGCATATATACTGGCCTTGGATAAACTGGACAATCGCCTATATAACGAACTGAATCTGAAGTCCCGGTCCTGCCTAACGCTAATTACAGCATATGCGTATAACAGACTTTGCATATAACGGACAAAAATAGCCGGTCCCAATGAGTACGTTATAT
>JAVCKZ010091249.1:0-11725 GCA_034780755.1 Lepetodrilus elevatus
GATGTCTAACGCATTAAAGTAATTAGTTCATAAACGTATAGCCCGAACGGGTAGTAAGACACGCTGCTAAAACTAATTAAATAACAATTGCGTGTTTGGAACCGTTTGAAGAAAAAAAAACTCGGTACACTCTATTGGGAATTGAACTCCGATCTTGTCACCAGCAATCCAGTCTTATACGAGAAATTCGAATGAAAAATGTTTTCTTCCACTAGGTAAGAAATATAAAGAAAACCATACTACTGATTATTTGAGTTCAACCTAAAAATAAAGTGGCAGATTTCTGCAGAGTGTAGTCTTTGATAAAAGCCGCACTATATCCTTTCCCTTCCAAGAAACTTGACCCATGTAAACAACAGATTAGCTCGCTCCCCCTTCACTCTTTCAGGACCAAACTTGACAGATATGACAACACCGCAACTCTAGCTCGGTGTCTGTTAAACAGTCCAAATAGTTCAATATATGGACGTTTCTTAGGAGTTGCGCTGATAGCGCTTCTCAAATTTTACAAGGTAGTCCTTCCACTTAACGATGTACACAGGCTGCTAGGGACAGATATATTCCGATAGAGTGTGGTACTATCGGTTTGTCGTGCTCGTGACGGCCCGGTTAAAGAGGGAGACAGTATCATTACCTCTCACTCTTACTTAACTTCTCGCTTTGAGTAAAAATAAAAGTAAGGAAAGAGGGGATTAGTAACCTAACAGGGAATGTTTACAGAGAGGTTTGGTGGAATACAATGCTACCGTTAGAAGGACAAATACTTTTAACTACGCCTAGCCCAAGGGTGGATCCAGGTCTAGTTGTAGGGGTGAATTGGTTTTCACAAGGCTCCTTCAAGGATACATTTAATAATTTTGATTAATAAAGATTTTAATTTATAATATTTTAATTATAATATTGCGAGTTTAAAAAACTAGTTGAAATTAACAATTAATATAATAATAATACTTTAAGAAAGAACACAATTTGGATTAATCAATTTGTAATTTTAATACAAAAATAACATAAAACAAAAAGTCGCCGTCACAATAAAAGTAATAAATATACACTTTACATAGGTCTAAAGTGTTTTAGTAATAAAAGAAAAAATGTGTATTTTAATACTAAACTTAATATAAATATTGGAAAATTTTAGTTTTAATCCCTTTTCTTTGCTCTAGAGCTAAGTTGAAAGAGATGTTGCCTAATTTTGATTAGGTCGTGTAGGTGATAGGATGAGGAAGGTGTTAGTAAGTCATTCTTTACAACTTTAAAGTATTGGTTTCAATATTTATGATTATTTTCTATGCAGGAGGGGACGATTGCACCCAACCCCACCTGGATCCTCCCCTGGCCTAGCCAGGGAAACTCGAATAAATATATGATTTTTAATGTTAATGAGAACAAATTCACTGTGAGGTTTGTAAAGATGATTACATACTCCAACAAGTTAATATACAAAATTAAATACACTTTTTGGAATATGTGGGATAAAAATGACATTAACTAAAGGTTTTTTTCATTTAAAATAAACACTTTTAAAAAAATATGATATTCAACGAAATACAATAAGTGTAATGATCTTGATATTTTTTGGACACAATTATAATTAACTAGGACTGAATGCCATTAATGATATGATTTAAATTTCTAGGCCTAAGTACTATAGTTGTATTTGTAAACAAAATTAGTTACAGGTTCATATTGTTTACACTGTCATAATACAAACTGGTCGTTAAGCTGTAAAAAATATCTCGAAGGTTAGAGACATGTGGCCGACACGATTTGGAACAACTGGTTGACAAGTTCATGCTTAGGTGGACAAAGGGACAGCAAACTGGCCTACCAATTGGGGCTCCAGCTAACTGATCGACAGCACACTGGTTAACATGTGTGGAAAAAGTGGTCGACAGACAAGTGACTGTCATGCAAAAGCAGTGTCGATCACATGGTCGATGTGAGTAGGACCATGTGATAAAGAGCCAATTGGTCGACAAAAAGTATACAAATATTTGGAATGATTGGTGGGTTAATTATCTGACCCTACTATGACCTACAGGTCGACTAGCCCATGCATACGAGGACAAAGTGATATACACACGAATAGTTGACCAATTTGGGTGCATAAAACTAATCAACAATAAACTGGTCGATATGTGTGAACAAAGTGATCGACAGACAAGAAATCTACACGAAGTAGTACTTAGACCAAGTTGTTGATAAGGGTAGGACCATGTGCTAGACGACCAACTGATCGACAAAATATTAACAAACATTTGATAGACTAGGTAACTAGTGGCCGTCGACTCGTCGAAAAATACGTACATAGAACCACAAAGTGATAGACAGCCAACTGGTCGACAAAAAACAACTGGCAGACAAACGTTGAGATGGATCCATATAATAGTGGACCACAAGTTAATACATAGCGAATAAAGAACTCGCTAAGCCAAAAGCTAGGTGTTCTATTTTTGTATCCAGGTGTTCTTTTTCCACTATATATTTAGTCACATTACAGTGAACGTCTGTCATTCGTTAATAATAACAATGCCAATCGATTAAAATAGTGCGCTTTACATAACATTAAATAAACAATGTCCCTTCTGTTTAATGTACAAATAAAAATAATTAAATGTTGGTAAATACACCAATCATATACATAATATACAGTGAAAATGTTAACCAAATTATTGTAAAATAATAGCAGAAAAGGTATGTTCTCTAAGAAGAAAATACAAGGAATTAATAAAAATATTAAAGTTATTATTTTTATTACGATAAAATAATCAACAAAAATATACACAATTCTCTAACCACATCACTCACAAGTAGCCTTATTAACGTTGTTATCTCCTGATTAAATATTACTTTATTTGGAAAGATTCTCACCTGGATTATTTTTTAATTGAATGTATTTAGAATCTATTTGAGAATATCAGAAGGTGTGAACTACATCTAGAAGAGGGCTAATTTATTCCAAGAAGGGCAATCACCCCTCTCTACACTCCACTTATCGTTTGATCTGTCCCTAATTTGAAGTGGTCCTTTCCCCCTTTTTTGAAACTATACTCTTTTAAAAGATATTTAGAATAGTCCCCCCTACAAATTATTTAGAACTTTGGATGTTCCTAGAACCTATTTTGAGTAGCGTCCTTCGGAAATTTTTTAAAAGTTGGATACCTCAAGAAGCTATTTTTAATAGTCCTCAACCAGTTTACTTTTTTAAATTTAGATCTCCTGAAAGCTATTTGAAGGGGTTCTCCTCCAAAAATGTTTAAAATTTAGGTGATTCTAGAAGATATTTAGACTGCTCCTAGCTTGAATTTTTTTCGAAAATTAGATGCCTCTAGAAACTTTGAAGTGATCTTCTCTGGAAAACTTTTGATAATTGAATGTATATAGAAGTTATTTTGTGGTTAATGCAAGATCTTTCAACTTCATATTCGATTGTATCAGAGGATTTAAAATATATTTAGGGGGGTGGGATTTATTCCATCTGAGATTATTTTCAGGGGAACGAGGTCCCTCTTGCCCCCACCCCACTCGGTTCTACCACCATAGATTGCAGTACTACACAAATTTATTAGATGTGTCCATGCAAAAAAAAAAATGCTGACCAACTCCTGTTGGGAGACTTTACCACGATCCACCATAGACAAGACCTTTCTCTCCCCACTGAAAACGAGGGTACATCCATGATATTACTCTACATTCTCAACGTATATTTTTTAAAGGTCCGGATCAAAAGGCCATTATTGCACGTGTGATGTGTGCTCAAATACAAGTGGAGATTAGGCAAGATAAACAGTAGTATTCATAGGCCTATACATTTACAAAAGGTGCTTCACCCAGTGGCGGTGGAACTTTATTTGTGTAGGAGTGTATACAATTTTTATAAAGGAACTTTCTTCCAATTAATAGGAGATCTGGGGACTCAACACCATATATTTTGTGAAAATTGAATACCCCTAGAATCCATTTTGAAAGGTCCTTGTCCAGTAATATTTTGAAAATTAGACTCCTTCCAAGATATTTGGAGTGATCCTCCTCTAGAACTGTTTTGAGATTTGGATACCCCTAAACGCTAATTATAGTTTTCCTTACCTATAATATTTTTAATTTAATTTTTCCAGAATATATTTAAAGTGGTTTTCCCCATGGCAAATGTTTAAATGTGTATGCCCAAAAAACTATTTATAGTGGTCCTCGCCTTTAAATTCTCAAATGATGGCAAATTTTCAAGAACATTTCCCGGGATTTTTCCCAATTTTACTGGTGAGTGGACACCCTGAAAATATTATTTGCGGTATATCCATCACAATTAACTACAATTAACTATAAATAACACTCATATCACCTACTGACAAAATATTACTTTAGCTCTATCTCTCACAATTCATTACAAGTAACATACTTAATTCACGTCCTAACAAAATATTACTTTGGATATATACCTCGCAATTAATTACAAGTAACATTGTTATTATTATTATTATTATTATTATTATTATTATTATTATTATTATTATTATTATTATTAGCACCGCGTCTTACTACCCGTTCGGGTTATACGCACTTACGCTAATGTGTAATGGTAGGGTGATTGTGATATGAAATGAAGGACCTACAGTTTAACGTGGAATCCGAACCACGGTGGCGGCCTGGAGTAACATTGTTAAATCACTTATTGACAAAATATTACTTGATATAAGCTAATATATCTGTTGCCAGCAGCACTGTGTTGTTTTAATCTCAAACAAGTTCAAGATATCTATTTAGAGCCAAATCGTCAAAGCGATTTTTTCCCCCAAGTTTTTGAAAAAGCACTCTTCGATAAACTACCCACAAATGACAATATATTAAAAAAACAAGTAAACTTATAAAATGTTATTTGTCATGTTAGACATTCCCAAGATATCAATTGGGAACTGAATCATCGACTCTCTTTTTAAAATATTTCAAGTTTTTGAAAAATCACTCATCACACTTCAAAATTTTACTGACCAAAAACCAAATAGCCTCTACGTTGTTATTTGTGAGATAAATTACTCCCTAGGTTTGCATTTTAATCAGAATCTTTAGATCCAGTTTTGAAACAAAAATTGCATTAAAAAATCTCTCATTTATAAACTATCCTTAATTTGAAGGCTAAGGTCAAAATAAAATAAACGTGTTGAGATATTGCCCTATAACTTATAAATATCAAGTTTGAAAAATTCAATCAAACCGTATCCGATCCGTGGCCAAGGACAGGTTGACAGATAGACATGGGGACAAACAGAATTGTGAAAACTAGTTTTTTGAGTTCGAGTTTATAAAAAGAGTAAAAATTCATCAATATCTTGAAATAAATTTTATTTCAAGATTACAATACTTTTATCTTGATATTAGTAAGTAAAAGAGTGACTACCCTGGTATGTGTTTGGACACTACTCAGCAACAAGAAAACTGCTCACTGAGGGCTGTCTGTCAATTCATGTGTAGCTAACATTGTATCCCCTCTCTCTAACACCAACAATCCTTATTGAGGACTGTCTGGTTTGTTAGCAATGCATGTGTAGCTAACAATGTATCACCACTCTCTAACAACAGCACTTGATTGGTGAGGTAGTAGACTCGATACTTCCTAGTTTATAAACTAAACATTTTAATATGACAAAGTTTATACTATGCTTCGTAACCTTGGATACAAAGACTTGAACTAAGACGCTTTAGCTTTTACTCTTTGAAACACATTTATTGTATGTTAGTATTTTTTTTAAATATATTACTAATCTAGACACCTACTACATTATGCCTGTTCCATTCTATCTTGGTCCATCAAATTTACCCTTTCGTTAAACCAGTGGTGTGCCTAGACATTTCCATCAGGGGGGCCACTAGGATTTTACCAAGTTCCCTCCCATATCATCGTCTGAGTAAATTCAAGCCCATTTCCCTTTTCCTTTTCTAGTTTATGGTGAGTGGCCTAACGTACATGAATAATTCGGTGACCCGTAGTGGAAGAATACTGTATTCTTTCAACCTTTCAATTTTCTATGAAAAGTGGTGGTAAGGTATTTTCATTATTATATTCATATTTTGAAATAGTGTTTTCACTAACGAGTGAAGGATGTTCCACATTCGGTGGTAAATCCTCTAATTCGTCATCTTCATCAAAATTTTTTACATAGTTATTTATTTATTACAGAACGTCTTACCATTCATCTAAGCTATTCGCATTTAGTTATTATAATAGGGTAAGAGTGAGTAAAGTAGAATAGAGAAGAAATGTACCGGGTTTGTGTGGAGGAAGCGTGGGAAACTGTTACTAAAAGAAGCTTTGGTAGATTACAGCAAGTCGGAATTCAAACCTTGACCTCCCACCCACTAATAAACCAGAAAAACGTGTAATTTACTTAGCACGCATACTGATTAGGGCTTATAATCACTAACCCATAACTTATAAATTATATTATAATACAATCAACACCTTATATTTTGGGTACATCTAAGGACTATTTTAAACTTTAGGTAGCCAACACACTCGATTACAAAAACTTGCCATCATTTCCGTTTGGAACCAATTTAACGCAGCCACATTTCATGTACAAGACTGTACTTTTTTTTACAATTTATTTATCAACATAAATATATTTGGCACATTTTTGGCATATTCGCAGAATTTTTTTTAGAAGATAAATAAATAAAATACGCCTAAATATACTTTAACAAACACAAAATACAAATATTAGTTGTAATATTTTCAAACTACAGTTACCTTTTAAGTGATTCAAATTTGTTTCCGGTTAATTATGGTTCTTCTTTCTGGATTCTCCATCTCTTTAAATCTCTGTATCGTTTTCTTCTTTTGCATACTTTACTTGGAAATGAACGAGGCTTAGACATTTTGTACACAGCAAAATTCACATTAAAGTTGATTAATATCAAGGCCATAGTCGAGAAATTTTATGAACAATATATATTGCTTTATTTATGGTTGAAACAATACCAAAATTAATGTAAAAGTTCAAATTAGGGGGCTGTGTTACCATGAAAACCACTTCAGAGAGCATCCAGAGGGGTTTAATAATTAGAATTTTTTCTAGCCTTCGGCAGCTATGGTGTCAGGCTTCCATAAAAAATACTTCAGAGAGCTTCTAGAGGTGTTTAATATTTTGATTTTTTTCTAGCCTATGGCAGTTATGGTGTTATGTTGCCATAAAAAATGCTTCTAGAGGAGTTTAATACTTAAAATTTGTCCTAGCCTCCATCAATTGGGGGATGGGCCACCCCCTTAAATTATTTGCTGGCTACGGCCTTGATTAATATAATTATATTTATGCCAGTTAAATGGTAGCCTACGCTCAAACTAAAATATAAAACTAAACAATGTCAAAGGATACTGGTAACAATAGACTGTACAGCTTTCACACATTAAATAGCTAACAGGCAAGAACAGTCTAAAATATCATAATATTACTCTTGGTATGGTTTTGTACCTCAATACTTTTCTCAGCTGGTTTTGAAAAGTTTGCTAATGATCTTCATCCCCCTCATATCTCCCCACCCGCCCGCCGCTGTCAATCAAACACAAGCGGTCACTCCTACCTGTGTTTGGTTCTCAACGGTACGGCCCGGTTTGGCTGTATTTATTTCTGTGAAAATCATATAATTTCGGGCCATTTCCTATCCAGTTTTTAAAATATGATAGTAACGATTGTATTAAAAATGTCAAATGAACCAGTATTTATTGCTAAATAAGGAGAGTTAAATTTAATTTCAAGATACAAAGTAGTTTTCTAATAGGAAATTTATTTGTTAAAGAATGAGAAGGTCTGCCGCCGATTCAGTTTCATTATTTATTAAATAAAAATTAATATCTTGGAAAATATGGTACATACCGTTCCTAAAATATGCTTACCATATAGTGCTATACTATCCGTACATCCACAAAAAAATTTAAGGCTTTTGCTTGTATTTCTTAATACTTGGATACGAATTAGTATTATTAAGTTAAATTAAGCATTATAACTATTTAAACAAAAAATACATAACAATTTTGCTCTATTATTACTTATTTTAATATTTTTATTCTATTAAAAAGGCTCACAATCATAAAAATAAGAAAATAAAATAAAATATTTTCACTCTTGCACAGCCTTAAGAGGATATTATCCGAAAGCTCAATGCCAGTTCTGAAGTTGCGCATCCCGTGCGCGTGCGAGGGAGGTGGAGCTTAGATGAATACGTCAGAGACAAGTCATCCAGTATAGAGAGGAAATACTCGGTGAACTGACAATCGCCTAGTCCTCTTTTACTCTGTCATTCTTTCTTCAAGAGACAACACTCTCGAGCACACAGAAGGGATGTGTAATTATCTTGGGGAGGACAGCAGTTTAAAGAAAGAAAAGAATAGTAAAACGGCATTGTACTCTTCGTTTGCTCTTTCGGGTTCTTACAGGCGCTGGACTGGTTGTCTTTGTTTAACCAAAGGTCTCGGCCCAAGCGTGGTCCTTTTTCTACCACCTAAGTAAAGTTGCCATTTTGTAGTTCATAAACGAACATATCTATTTTCAGAAAATAAAAATACTATATTTTATACCATTCACTAATCCATCTAGTAAAAGTAATATAACCTAGAGAAAAAAATGATTGAGACTTTATTTTGATGAAAGTGTTAGAATCTACATTAGGCCCCTATGCCCCCGTGTAACGATGCACCATCTATTTAACGTCACAAGTCTTGTTTCAATCGTGCGGGAAAACCAATAATTTTATGGCCGTTGTAGTAATAGTAAAAACGCTTTTAAAGTCTGAAATTGACATGTTTTACACGAAGTAAAAAAAAAAAATTAAAATTGTAAAACCTCTTAAAAAACTTTTAGCAAAACATGAAACAGTCGACTAATGATTTTTTTAAAATATATTTTGAGTTAACAAGGGTTAATTATGTTAGATTACAAAAATCGTTCAAATTTAATTATATAAATAAATATATATATTGGTTAGAAGGCCCCTTTCCCTTGACACGTTGTGGCATTTTGAAGTGGTAGAGCATATGTCACGACTTCAGATCCGCATGATCTCGAGTGATTTTAGACAGTTGAATTGGTAGGTAACGTTGAAAACTGTACTCTAGACTAGGACAATGCCACCACATCTCGTCCAAACACTAATTTATAGTACATGTACAAAGTGTATTCAATTTTACATTCATATAATAGCAAAAACAATTTTAGTTTCCTAGATTAAAAGGCTAGACAATGTTAAATATTTTTAAATATATTTTCCCATGACATAGTAATTTATTACAAAGGATAACGCTTTTTTTAAAAATCTGGAACAGTCTTCAAGTCTTCATTACATCTTGTATTCATTGGTAATCAAGTTAAGATTTGAATTTCAGTCAAATTTATTTTAGGGAAGTTGTACACTTTAGAACAGCCGGTAGGTAACGCGTGTGCCTACTGACCTAGGGATCACGGGTTCTAATCCAGGCATGATTGAAAGTATATCATTGGTTAGTTATTATCGGCTGGAGAACTGGGTGATGTTTTTGCTCTAGACTTAGTTTAGTTTGTAGAAAAATCAGTGTGTTCATAAAATGTACGATAAAAAATCTTCAAATAAAAAATACTGTGGTCGTAATTTATAAAATAAATTTTTTCCATATTTTCATTCAATTGCTAGTGCACCTTCACTTTAAACCCTTCTCACCCTTACTCTATTATAGAAATGATTTAAATTAGTGAAAGATGCTGATATCGCAAAAAAAAAACTTACGATAGGCCCAGCTTTGCTGAGCACCATTGAATTACACTACTGATAACAGTCAGGAATGTAAACTGATGTAGGCTTTTTCTTGAAAAAGCAAAGGTGATCTCTTTTAGCTATTAGTGTTGTGTTGTGTTCTTTATTTTAGTGAAATCATACATTCTGTTTGGGTTGTTTGTTTTATTTTATTTGTTTATCATCACACCTTACTACCCTTTAGGTATACATGCATGTGTATTAAATGTGCTAACTAGTTAGGGATAGGAATGGTTCAATTTAGAGGAAGTGGACTCACATTTGCGTGAAGGGAGAGTGAAAAAGTGTTTATGAAATACCACCCTCAGTACAACCAGCCAAAATGCGAACCCAAGTTCTGCGTCTGCGGCAGTCCAGTTTATTTCAAGAGCGATGCCTTAAAGTTTAGACCATGCGGATACCAAAGCAGGTTGTTTGGTTGTTTTGGCAAGATTGTTATAGAATGTTTGATCGTAATCATATTCATGTTTTTCTATACTCAATAAATATTATTTATTTGATAATATTTAATGTTATCGTATATATTATTTCTGTTGTCAACATTCCTTTTTCTCAACTTACACACAGCCTACAGCGATGAATAAGGTCTCAGTGGATAGGATTTTTTTTTTTTGCGACTTCTGTCATAGCATACTCAGTTTACGTTAAAACACATGGTTTTTTTTAATGTGAGTTAAAATAAAGTTGCTTTTGCAATGACTATCAATATGTCTAAGGGATAGACGCTTCCAAGAGCTGGATTGTACTTGTCAAATGCTGTATTTACTCATTTACTATGTAGCTTTTTCAAGAGTCCTATATCTAACAATATTTTTATATTAATTACCGAAAATTAAGTAGATGCCTCTAACAGATGTTTGAAGTGATCTTCCACTGGCCAATTTTTAAAAATTAAAGGCTTTCAAAATCCATTAGTAGTATTTATAGCAAGAAAATTCTTCAAAATTACAACCATTTTAAACTTATCTTGAGTGGCCCTTGCCTCGATTTATTTATTTAGATGACCCTAGAAGCTATTAAGGTGAGGCAGAAGGGTGCGCGAGTAATTTTACAGTTTTTATAGAATTGAAAGTTTTTGGCCAAAATAAATCAAATATTTCTCCAGTAGCAACATAGAGTTTAGTTTTCTGCACATGCTAATATCAACAGATCTTGAATATCTGTCAAGGATGTCCTGGAATTTCGTCAAAACTTTTTAAATAAAGAGAAAAGGTTTTGACAAAATTCCAGGACAGCCTTGACAGATATTCAAGATCTGATGATATTAGCATGTGCAGAAAAACAAACTCATGTTGCTACTGGAGAAATATTTGATTTATTTTGGCCAAAAATATGTAATGCTATAAAAACTGTAAAAATACTCGTGCTCCCTTCGGCCGCACTTTAATACACCCAGCATGGATCTGAGCCTTGACCTACCTATCACCATACCAGATGAGCTCTACATTTACCTCGTGGGCACACCGGTCCGGTTTGAGACAAACTAGTCTCTCAAAAACGCATGCGAATATAATTATGTATGTTTTATCACTATCCCCAGCTATTCCGCGTAATTCTTTTTTTGATAGTTTTAGAGGACCTGCTTCTGTTAATTCCGAACTATCAAACCTTCCAAATTTATTCTTTTAGAATTGAAACGAGTAAACACGACATTTTATGAAATATTATTTCTGAACCAAATAACCTCATAAAAGACTGCCTGGTATGATGTGAAGAGCACCAACTGCTGCAGTGAATTCATACCAACACCTTCAGGACAATATGTGTTCAATCTCAAAAGCTTCGTATTGAAATCTCATGAAGAATCAATAGTTGAAAAACCTTTAAAAGTCCAATCACGTAAGTCTTTAATAAAACAGTTTTTACCAGAGTTGGTAGTTTTAACCACCTCTTCAGTACTGCTGTTCTCAAACGTGTATTAAAAAAATTAATTCCTGAAGTCAAATCACGT